>KB671498.1:606165-793520 GCA_000349105.1 Anopheles epiroticus | reverse complement strand
TGGGAATTTGGACACAAGTCTGAATATCCATAGGAGGATACAACCTTTCTCGCAGAACAGAAGAAGAAGAAGAAGTGGCTTAAGTACACTTTGTGTATAGCAGCCAAAGTCACCACAAGCAGATCGGCTGTAACAAGAAACGCGTTTCCCAGAAATGGTGAACGACCATAAGTCCAAGTGACAACAAGCGCATACATTAAAATAAACATAGGACGATACATTCTTTCTCGCGGAAAAGAATAAGTGGTTTAGTTATGGGCACCGAGTTGCAGCACTACTACCTGGAATTGTCCCCCGATCCGGTCCGATTTGACGGTACGGGCCTTTTGACGAACGTGTTTTTCGACGATGCTAAACAGCAGGTAAGCAACTCTGTGGGCTCCTTTAGCCCTTCAATTTGCGTCTCATTCAATACGTTTCTATTTTACGCGGTTTCGCCAGGTTATTGCAGTACGTTCCGGTGGAGCGACAGGAATCGTTGTGAAAGGTGCGAAGGATGGCGAGAACTTTGTGTTCTGCATGGACCTAAACTCGGCCGATGCTTCCGATGCGCAAATCCGCTCGATAAAGTTTTCCATCGACAATCAGGTGCTAGCGGTGCAGCGTAGCGAAACGTCGGTGGAGTTTATTAGCTTTCTGCCCAACCATCGGCCGAACCTGCAGGAGATGCTAACGTACAAAGGCAAAAGCGTCATCAATGGCTTTGTCTGGGTGCAGGAACGACAGGTCGCCCTGTTCACCAACGTCGGGGTGGAGATACTGTTGGTGAACTTTGAGAAGCGAGCTCTCAAATCGATCAAATCACTAAACATCACGATGAACTGGTTCAGCTACTGTCCGGTTTCGAAGTTTGCGCTGCTCTCGTCGAACTTGGGGACAATTCTAACGCCGATCATCCTGAAACCCTCGACGATTACCAAACTACCAAGATTGGAATGTGCGTGACTGTTGTGCGTTTGTTTCACCGATGCGTGTGTAAATATGCATTTCTCTTCTTCATTTGCAGTGGGCATTGACCAGGGATGCATGGGAAAGGATGTAACCCTGGCTCAGCTGTACGGGACGAACGCAATACTGATTCTGCGTCAACCACCGAGTCGACCGTTCGAGGTAGTAATCTATCTGCTGAACGGTCCCGGCCTAGCGCCGAAAAAGTCACACATTCTCAAGCTGGGCCAAAGTGGACGGTTTGCTATGAACGTGGTCGATGACGTGGTGATCGTGCATCACCAAGCCACGGCTAGTTCTATGCTGTTCGACATTGCACTTCACAGTAGTGAAACGGAATGTGGCACTGGAGCCACGATACACTCACCGATCATACCGGCGAAACCGATCCGACCGTTTCAGCTCGAAGTACCGAGCATATCGCTCGACGGCAAAACGATGAACTGTGAGCTGTGTACGTGGGCGATGATAGTTTTATTTCCGACTCCGCGTGCCGTTATTTGCTGACCCGATTTTCTTCTCCTTGCAGATACGAAAGATTGGGTGCTGTTTCAGCCCAACATTGTGATTGACTCAAAGCTGGGCTGCCTGTGGTTCGTACAGCTGAAGCTGGACGCTCTCTGTGCGCTCATTACGGACCGTTTGCGTTTGGTGGAGTTTTTGCTGCAACGAAGCGACGGCAAAACGGTGATCCTTTCGGTGCTGAAGAACATGATGAGCACGGCGTACAGTGGGACGATGCTGCCAGTGATCGAAAGCATCTTCAACAAGCTTAACGCACTGTACAAAAGCGTTCTGGACAGTGAGCTACAGAGCCAGATGGCACTGATGTCGCTGGCCAAATCACCGATGAAAGTCCCAACGCCACCGAGGGTGCTGATCGACCAGGCCGACATGTATTCGATCGTTTTCTCCGCCATCATCGACGCCCCGCAAATGGGCAAGATACTGCTGCTCTATCTCAACTCGCTGGCCCGCAACGGAATAAACGCGAATCATGAGCTAAGCAAGGCGCTTCTGATCGATCTGGTCAACCACAAACAGTTCGACACGCTGCAGTTTCTGCTACAGTATTCCGCACTGAATGAATCGAAAGCGTTGGCATGTTTTTTGCTGTCGCTGTCTAACGTCGAGTATCCCGTCATATCGCAAATGGCGCTTGATATGTTGGCCCGGTTGAATGCGAACGAAATCATCCTGGAGGTGCTGTTGGAACGGGGCCAGGTAATTGATGCGCTGCGACTGGCCAAACAGATGCCCGGTGCTGACACCTTGCCGGCAAGGAAATATCTGGAAGCCGCATACAAAACCGGCGATCCGCTGATATTTCACTCTGTGTACAACTTTTTCCAGATGAAAAACGTTCGTCTACGCGGATGTCCAGACTTTTTGAAACGTAAGTATAGGTAGTGCGCCACGTGATCTTCTATCTAGTTGTTGAAAGCTGTGATTTTCTGCCCTCTTTTTCCAGATGAACAATGTGGCGAGTATGTGCAATATTATCAAAGTTTAATCGCAAACCAATGCTTATAGGAGGTAAAGCTGTTAAAGAAAAAAGAAGAGTGTAACTATGCACTATGCTTAGCATTCCGCAGTGTGGTCCACCTGTACCGTTTCGGATCACCAGTGCAACAAGTACACACAAGTTGAGTCAGCTAGCGTTAATCGAGGCAGATAAAAAGTAATATATTTATTCGTATAAAGTAGCTATCGCAAGTCCGGATGTTAAAACAAACAGATATCACTGATTTGTGCCATAGACGACAGAAACTGATTGCATTATAGCTTCGTCCTGAAAAGATGAGTTTCCTGTGTGGTTGAGTTCCCTGTGGACACCTCACCCCCCGTTTTCGTTACTCACCGTTTTGAACCACATGGTGTTTGGTCGAAAGATCATCCTAGAAACGAAACCCATCTTGCTGACCGGTGCAATCGCATGCATGTGCAGATGTTTCACGCTCGTAAACGGTGGAATGTGAAATCCAAACGAAGCTTCGGCCGGATCAACTCCCTTGCTCTGCATGTAATTCACCAACTCTCGCTTCAGTTCCTCCACTAATCATGAGAAATAGAAAGCGGTTCATTAATATTATGAAGAGGACTCCCAAACCGAGTGTTGGCGCTTTTTTGCACATAACGTACGCAAGGGCTTATCAGCGGAGGTGAGTGAGTTTACGTTTTCCAGATGATGGTTCGGGATGGCCAGAAAATGAAAGTCCGATGCGGGTCGGATGTCCTTGAAGATGCACATACGCTCATTCTGAAACACGATATCGGTCGCGGGATCATTGCCGGACGCAATTGTGCAGAAAACACAGTTTGGCAGTGTATTTTGCGGGGAAGCCATGGAATGTTGCTGTTGTTCGTTTCTTCTCTCCGGTCAGCTGTTGCGTATGTGTCATGCACGTCACGTCATGGGTGGCACAGGGTAGTGCTGCAAGGTAGCATAATTTCAAATTATTTACACATTTTGTCATTTTCCGTTACAGCCAGTAATCCAGGACACGAATGGTTTCAGGGTGAACGTTTTATTTTCCGTTGTTGAGTTACATCGTTCCCTGTCACTGGAAATAGCTGATGCTTGTTCGTTCATCGTCATGCAATTCGGAATCGGACTATTCGCTAATGAGAAGTGAAGGAGATACACATTCTAAGCTTTCATACTCGGATGAAACATAAATAATTGTTCGATTCTTACTCGATATTGACTAAACACTTTAACTAACAAGTAGAAATAGTTTTGGTAGAAATTTTGCTACGCGTCTCGGGGCACAGATGAAATCCGGTTATACGCTACAACACGGGAGTGTGGGTTTTCATTTTTTTGTATCCAAGAACATTGGATGGATTTCGGAATAGCCACTAGAAAACCTAGAACGCTAGATTCAGCCCACCCTGGGCGGGGCGCTTAGCTTCAGTGTACTGGGACCCTTATCAGTACTCGAGTCGACGAACGGACTACTCTCCACGTAACACTCCGGTGTACGGATGGAACATTCCTCTTCGACCACTGTATCACAACGTGGGCATTTCAGACGCTTCATTGAAGAGGACGCTGTCGCACCGGCTCCAGCTTCGGCAGCTAATCCATCTGACGTTACGGGGGATGAATCAATTGTAACGGTACAGAAGTTTGCCGCGCACTGCTGGTGCATTGCGTGGCCACAGTCACCCATCACGACGATAGGCTGCCGTTCGGTGTTGTACAGACGAGAACGACATACTATACACTTGATTGACTTCACGGCCAGTCCGCGCAGCGCAATTTTTCGTTCCCGTGCCAACATGTCATGCAGATCGTTACCCAGAATGCGTGATGTGGTTTGCAGTAGTAGCGTTTCGTACGCCGAGTTAGACAGCATGCCTATCAGCAGATGCTTAATGTCGCCAAAGTTACCCGTGTTGGTGGTGCCGGACGTTAGTACTAGCTGAACCAGCTTCGAAAGGTCAACGAATTCGCTCGCCGAATGAAGAATGTTTTTCGTGACCGTGGCAAGATCGTTTCGTGCCAGTACGATGTGCAGCAACGAGAACCAGAGCTGCTCCCGATCACCTTCCGTCAGGACGGACGAGGCACGTGTGCATAGCGCACTCACCTGTAAGGCGCACATTTCGGCCGAACTTTCCGGGGCATCCTTCAGCGTTTCCACGGCAACCGCGTACGCTGATTGATAGTCGCCCTGCTTCTCGTAGAGGTAGATCAGCGGTGCGTTCAGCTCGTAGCGTTTGATCGTGCGGACGGCGTTATCTAAGCGGTACGAGTCGTTTGACTTCAGGAAGTCTATTACCTCCTCCGGCCGGTACTGGCACAGCAACTCCAGGTATCGCTCCAGATCTGTCGTTTCTAGCTGAATCGATTGCCTCAGCAGCGCCTCTAGAAACCGAAACAAACGCTCCGGAACATTGGCCTGCTCGAGCAGCTGCAGAAAGTGACTCATGTATCGCATGAAGCCGTCCACCAGCACTCGCACCGCCTGTTCACAGTTTATGTCGACCAACAGGCAAAGGTTCTTCACCACCAGCTGGTATATTTGTCGCCGCGTATCGGTCGCATGCTGCGATATGTAGGAAAACACTTGCATGCGCCGGAATTCGTCCAATAGATAGCAGTCGAAAATTTCCTCATATTTTCCCAGTCGCTCCAGCAGATTTTCAGCAACGTGGTAGCATCGGTTCTGTCTCGCAATGTCAAGCAACTGTTCCGTCGGGATGTGATCAAGACAGTTGGAGCCGAGCAGTTCGAGCCACGTTTGTTCACGTTCAAAGTGCTCACGCCTCGACAGTGGTACCTCCGTCGGGGCCGTTAGATACGCGACCACTTTCTCCAACAGAAGTTCATTTTCCGGCAATTCTCGCGATGCAATCTGCTGGGCGATAAAGTTGAGCAGTGCTCCAATCTGTGACCAGGTGGCGTGTTCGGGCGTCAATATTTCCAGCAGAATGTTAATGATGCGCTGTCGCTGCGATAAGCCCAGCTCGCCGTTGAATTCCTTCTCCTGGAAGGCAAGCGATATAACGTTGAGGGTTTCCCGCGTGTCAAACTGCAACAGTTTGCGCAAATACGGATACGGCAGCTCATCTTCTGGAGCATTGTTGGAGTGTATTACCGTCAGACAACGCAACACCTCGTGCTTAACGGTGGGAATGGTTTCCGGGGATATTTCGCCGCTCGGATAGCCACGGCCTGCGAGACAGCTGGAAATGTACACCAGTACGCAATTGCCCAGATGCAGATCGTCAGTCGACAGTTCGATCTGTGGGATCAGATCCGTTAGCGAGACGGCATAATCGCCCAGGGCTTTCGTGTTCAGATACATCTGCGCACGATAAAGTCGCTCCTTCCGGCATATCGTTAGCACTTGGTGCAGATCTAGACACTGCCAATTTAGCTTGAGAATCAAGTTCTCCAGCCGTGTCGTTTCACCCTTCTTCCAAAAGTAATCACACATCACTTGTGCAACGCTCGGTGCTACCGTGTCCAAATGGTCACACTCGATGTGCTTCGCTATGATCTGTAGATAGTGATCCGTGGAAGGGAGCCGATCGTAAAGTTCCTCCCAAAGAAGATGCCTAAGGAGGGAAAGATATTAGTTATATTCTCGACAACCTTTCATTCTGTTCGTTACAGCACTTACTTTTCTTGAATTTCTATTAAGCACGCCACTATTGCTTCGAGGCATAGTTCCGGCATTTTCTTGGTGACACTCAGATACTCCTCGTACATCCGTAATATTCGCTCCTTGGACGAAACAAGCCTCCTGTGTCGGCCTGCCGCCGCACGATACCCTTCGATCGCTAGTTCGATCGCTTCGTCCCATCGTTGCATCGAGGTAAGATAGGATATCCGATCGCTCCACGCCCGAGCACTGATCCCATGCAGACTCTTGCCTCCCAGCAGATACAGCTGGTTTCCCTGTGATACTACCGTGTTGTAGCAGGCGGCTGCACCAGCCAGAGCAAGTGCCGGAGACACGTTGCCGCCCGTCGCAAGGCCCTTAAACTGGGCCGAATTGTACATAAGCCCAACGTTCGATAGATCAATCACCTCCAGCTCTCGGTTCGTGCGCACGTCGGAGAGATGCAAAATTTCCTTCGTATCCAGACAGGCAATCGATTTCGGTCCGAGCCAGTGAATGGCCAGCAGATTGTACGACAGCTGAATGTGGCGCAGAAAAAGCAACGAAATTCGTCCGCTGTTGTAGATGATTTGGTGGAAGAACAGGTCGTTTCCACGTGCTGCTGCTAGCACTGGATCGATGCTTCTCGTAGAATCGGCGGCTTGTATCAATACCATCTGCCAGGCGAGCAGAGGCAGACAGTCGGGATAGCCCGCCATTGGATGAAACTTGATCACCTTCAGTCTGGGTCGTATCAGAACGACGAAAAACTTGCTCAGCGTTGCCAGCGCCACGATTGTGTACGTTTTCAGCGGATGTTCCTCGTCACCAAGCAGTAGCGGCTCAACCGTACACACTTCTCCACGAGCACCGCTGAATAGACAGCGTGAATCACACCCTCTGATACCAAGTCTACGGGTAAAATTTAAACTCCAAACGGATCCTCCCGAATCGGAGCATAGCGCTAACGCCGGCCGGTTCGTCCACTTGAGATGCAGTACACCGGTGTTGGGTGTGATCACTTCATTCAGCGTTCGTATTACGTCTCCCGTTTGAGTGTCGATCATGAGGATGGCGCCACGGGCAAATCCCGCCAGCAGTCGGGAACTGTCCTCATTAAATGCCATCGCCGACACGGCTCCTTGTGTGATTCCCTCCTGACAGCACCATTTCAGTGTTTGCGTACAGTCGAACGCCAGGATGTGACCGTGTGAGGTACCGACCGCAATCATCATTGAAATGGCGCACGATGTGGCTAGTCCAGCATCGACACGATCCACAGCTGAGGTCAGCTGGGCTGTTACACCGTGCAGCATGACATGACGCAAAATTGACTCCAACTTTAGCTGCTCCTCAAGCGATGGTGTTGGTGTGGTTCCGCCCCGGATCAAATCGTCGTCCGCGATGGAAGTATGCGTTCCGGTACCATTGCCGTTCGACGGCCGTACTCCGAGCGCCGACACACTGTCCAGATCGCTGTCGATTTCGCTCAATACACTTTCCAGCGTGGGCAATGTATCAACGGCCGGAATTGCGTACTCTTCGTCATCCAGCTAAAAAGTACGGGTGGGCGTTAGTTGGACTCCCATTTGCGTGCTTTATCTGACCTGCAGACATACGCATTCCAGCACACAGCACGCAGTACATACCTCTTCGATATCGAGCTGGAGCGATTCTGCGAGCAGACTATCGTTCGACCCATGGTCGGAATCGAGCAGCGAGTGCAAGGATGGTGCTTTCAGGGTGTTCATGCTGGGTCAGAACCGTTAAATGCTACGCATTAACATCAGCCTACTCAATACTGCATTTTGGAAACTGTAGGGAATGCTAAAGTAGTTCTTTATCACTTTTTGCACCTTGCCTCGTTTGACAGCTGTTGTGACAAATCGCCCTTGCAATCGGCCGAGGTGTATAGAGTATATTTGTTTACGTTTTGTTTGCCACTTTCTGGATTGATGAAATTTGCTGGAAAAAATAGTACAGTTTCCGAACATGTCCACGGCAATCAGTAGAAATTGGTAGAAGGGTACGTTATTGAATTTTTCACAAGATTTTCTTCCTCGAGTAATGGCGAAATTCAAAATTTCACTGTATCCCGCTTGGTCCATGCTGACATTAATTGTGCATCCTTTTGTACTCAGCTGATACGCAGTATGCTGCTTGCGGAGATGTGCTGAAAACGCATCCAAAAGTAGGTGCCTTCCGTCCCGATGAATGCAATAATCGCACTGTGCCACTTTTGTGAAGTACATGGTAAGATGCCGGATAAAATGTGTGCGCTGTGAAAAATAATACTAACTACTGCGCTTTACATTTTAGGACCGGGTGCAATTTTCTGCACGCAAACGCTACGCGAAACAAACATCCAGCAGCTAGACATAAGCTTCGACATCGACCGGAAAGGATGTGCAGCATGCAATTCGATCGGCAATAATATAGGGCTCGTTAGCCGCGATCCGGAAAGTAATGCAAACTTTGTAAGCAGCCAGATACCGGTGCTGGCCGAGACGGTCCTGCTCGTTAAGACGGCCGCCTTCCGCAGTCTCAGTTCGGAAGTGAGCTGTACACCGTCGGAAGGCGGGTTTGTGTTCTTTGGCGATGCCAAGCATGGACACGTGCTAAGTCACGCATTTCACTTGATCGATTCGGAAGCCCGTGGGTTCCAGAAGCGTTTCTCCATCGTGATACTGATGAAGGACAAAATGTTTCTGCTTAACACACAGCCGTTTTTGGCAGATTGTATGGGGAAGATTTCCAGAGAGCTGCAGGAGTACGCCCGGCTCGTTCACGAGGAGGACCTTCGACGGCAGGGTCTCGATCGAGCGCAACGCATTAACAAGTGTTACGGCAGTGGATCAACTAGTAATGCCACCAACATTACAGCCAATCGGTCGTTGATCGAGCTAACGGGAAAGGAATCCATCTACGCTTACGTGCATGCTCACTTTTCCTTCATACTTTGGGCTGGTGCCCGGTATCTAACCGAAAGCATCACGCTCGGATGTCCTTCAACGCCGGTGTGGCTGGGAAAGGAAACGGAAGAGGGGTTTGCGATTGTACAGTCAGACAAGGAGGGTTATCAGATGCGTCGACTTGGACTGGGCGCTGGTGACAAACCATCCTTCGACCAGGTGGACGAGCTGACGCGTGCCAAATACTCGCTGCGGATGTTTCGGAGCATTTTAAAGTCGAACTTCCTCTCCGTTTGTTACTGTGCTCTTACTGGCATACAGATTGTGATCCGGGGAACGCCGGTGAAGGGCTACTGCTTGGTGGCGAATTTAAAAAAGTTTCTACCGGAGGCACTGCACAAGCTGGCCCGGGCGCATGCCGAAACGTACACGTCGGCAAACGAGTTTCGAATCATCAATCTGAAGCAGGAAGCGATCGCACCCCACTCGTCGAGCAGCATAATGCGTGTGGATCTAGTCGATGATCAGAATAAGGACACGGTAGCAGTTTGCGCCTGGGAGGGAGAACTACCTAACAAACGTAAGTCCAAAACCTTGAGATTTATAGTATAGAAAGATAAATTCAATCTAAGCCGTTCCTCTTTTCAGTACCCAGCTTGTTGCAGAAGATTATCAAGGCCATCGACGAAGAGCTGTTCAACGATCATGCGTTGGATAAACATTTACGAGTATTAGTGGAGGAGTGGAAAAAGTAAGTGCCTTCGAATAGACACCCAAATCTGTGATTTTACTAACAACGGATGGGTTCTTCTCGTCTTTAGCAAGGTCGTATGCATTCGAAAGGTGAGCTCTAATCAGGACGTGGCGAAAATTAAAAAGATCATGGGCGTACAGCCACAGGACCAAGTTCTGATCAATTACTGGTATAACCATCTTTAAGGATCATTACACTGCAATCGTCAGGTGTATGGGTATTAATTAGTACTATGTGCCTTCCAAACAGCTTGGCTGATTGTTCGAGACAATAAACTAATGGTGTTCTATTACTGTTAAATGTGTACATTAAGCAATACGGCCAGGCCGTTACTACCGAAAAAAATGTGGGTAGGAGGATTAAACATTTGTTTTATTCAGTAAAAACGGCCAGTCCAGGATTAAACAAAATCTTGATTTTCGACTGCTTCCCGCACTATGACACTCACCACACCGAACGCACGACCGACCCGCCTTTCTTTCGGCAGTTCTACCTGTAAACGGAACGATCGCTTCACACGCACACAAGACAAGATACACTCCGTAGTTTCAGTTTGGAATCGATCTTTCTTCCTTGTATTTCTCCACCCGACGCCTACTTATTACACCAAATAAGAACACGATCTGTTCTGCACTTCTTCGGTGGCTTTCCCGAATGATATCGTACCTGCTGTTGTTGTTGTTGTTGTTCTTCTGAGGAAGTGCAAACCAAACCGTGACAGCAACCATCCGAGCAGGCTTAGTTCTTGAAACCGCAGCTGCTGCGGCGACCACGAGCCTTCTCGAACTTGCGGCCCTTCGACTGCACGTACGGGCGGGTGTTGGAGTGCGGCACACCAGGCGCACGTCCGAAGTGCTTGAATACTTCGCGCGCAGTACGCTTGCCCTGCATCAGCACGGTGTTCCTTCCCGTCGGTGCGAGCAGTGCGAGCTGGTCGAACGTGTAGATCTTGCCACCGCTCTTCAGGATGCGCTGACGAGCCTTCTGGGTCACGCGTAGTGCACACACGTTCAGCTTCGGCACATCCAGCATGCGAACATCGTTCGTCACGGTGCCGACCACGATGGCGATCGACTTATCGTCCTTTCCACGCAACTTCATCAGCTGGGCAACGCGGTGGAGTGACATGGGGGGCTGGTTCGTGCGGCTCATGAACAGACGGCGCATCACAATCTTGTTGAACTTCTTTTTCGTGCGACGGTACAGGAAGCGGTACAGCTGCAGGAGGTGCGTAAAAGAAAACGCGAGCGATTATTTAACTCATCTACAACAACCTATAGCCACAAACGCCGGTCGTCCGGCACTACTTACCTTCACCAACAGCGCGAGGTACACGTCCAACGACTTTGGTCGAGTACGACGGACCTTGCGGTCCCACTTATGATTGATGTCGATACCCTAGCGAACGAAAAGAGAGAAACCATGATTATTCCACTGCACTATGACGCGGTTTCAGGATATCATTGGCCAATTCAATTGGCCACCACCGCCGAATTGGTGTGTGTATGTTGGTAGCCAACTTTGACAGACAACAACGCATGCAGCATCACACGGCGGCCGCCAACTTTCGCATTATTTCGAAACTTTTCAGTCGATACAACGTGTAGAACGACTGTGACGATCGCGCGTGAGCTTAGCTACGTTTATTGGTTAAAGCTACCCCACTTATTTACCATTTTGCGTGGTAAAAATACAATCTAACACGGCACGGCCGCAGAACAACTCCTTACCATGTTCAAGACCGGAAAAAGAAAGAACCAGAGCTGCCAACCTAAAGCACGTCAAAGTTTGTCGATTGACACCTCGCAAAACGATAAAAAATGACAGCTGTAACGCTTTTTTCCATAGGCGTGCGCTATAGAAAAAAATGCGTTACTGCTGTCATTTTCGATCGTACTGCGCGGAGGAGCTTGAATTTGAAAATATTATTACAGTTATCAAAGAATTATGCTATCCAAAAGTGCTATTAAACTTGTTTGCAAAAGTTACACGAAAATAATTGAGGAATCGGCAAATTTAGCAGTCATATATTCCGGTGCAGTTAGTATGTGAAAATGTATGAGAATTAGAAACGATGTAACGTTCATTTATTTCTGTTTTAAGACCCATGCAACGTGCTTCAAGTTTTCTCAATGAGTACCCGAAAGAAATGATTTCACAAACGATTTCAGCCAACATGATTACATCACGCCTGCAAACACCCATTTTTATTGTTCTTTGCCATACCACTGTATAAAAAAAATATCACATTGTCAGTCTAGGTTTTTAATGTCCTCCAGCATGTACCACTTTTTAAACCGCTCCACTGCCCGTCCCCACGCTCGCATCTGCTTCTGTCGTTTCATTTGCTGTGTCACATCTGGCGCGAAAGTCCGCTCCACTCTTCTCACGTCCATCAGCTGTCGCTTCGTAGTCCAAATGCCACAATTCAAACCCGCCATAAACATTGCTCCCAATGCGGTTGAGTCTGTCACTTCTCCCCGTTCCACCTGGATACCGGTTAGATCAGCGAGTGTTTGGCAGATGAAATCATTCTTGGAGACCCCTCCATCAACACGAATGCTGGTAAAGGTGAAGCCCGTTTCACGCAGTGCACAGTCGTACAGCAGTGCGACGCGAAAAGCGAGACTTTCAAGCAGAGCACGCACCATGTGCTCTTTGCGCGTGGACGGCTTAATACCAATGAAACCACTTCCTGCTGTATCGTCACGAATTGGTGGCTGGAATGGGAAAAGCAAAAGGGCGTCAGACAGAATAATTCGAACGTAATGGTAACAATTTACTTACACCAAGTCCACTGAAGGCAGGTACAAAGAGTACACCGTCCGAACTGGGGACAGATAGTGCCATAGGGCCGCTTTCGGCTGGATCGTTGAACAAACCCACATTGAGAGCCCATTCGATTATTGAGCCCGTATCGTTGGATGCGCCTTCCATGAGGTAGTTAATGTCCACCGACGAACCTTTTCCACTCTGCAGCTTGTAGCCGATCAGAGGATACAGTCCGTGCACCGAGGCAAGGCACTTAGTTCCAGTGTTAACATTCAGAAAGGAGCCCGTACCCATGGTGATCTTTACGTCGCCACGCTCAAAGCAACAGTTGCCCCAAAGCGAAGCCGACTGGTCGCTCACCGAGGCGGCGATTTTGATTTTCGCTCCCAGCAATGTCTCGTGCACATGGCCAAAGTCGTACGAGTTGTCCACCACCTTCGGGAGTAACTCTTTCTATAAGTAAAGGTTTATACTGAATTGGAATTGGCCTGTAATTCGCGCTCTTTAGAACGTACCTTAATAGAAAACAGATTCAATGCCCATCCAGCCCACTCTTGGCCGAAAGGATCGTAGATCCCGGTCGAGGTGCAGTTGGTTACATCGCTTATATGCTCCACCTGTCTGGAAAGGTCCGTGCCCTGGCGTAAACGGTACAGCAGCCAGGAATCGATTGTACCGTACAGCACGTTGCCAAGTTTTAGATCTTCCTGCAAAGAAGTATTGTTCTGCAGCACCCAAGCCAACCGTAGCGTGACCTGTGGATTCATTAGTTTGATCACGCTGCCCGCCAGAAATCGTTTGCTACGGGTGAAGAAATGTAGAAAACTTGCACCGAACTTTAATAAACGCAACGTGAGACTGTTGTTCCATTCGTTCACTAGCTGATCGGCCCGCAAGTCCTTCCAGGTGACAAAGTTGTGATACACTTGGCCCGTGTTCCGGTTCCAGCAGGTGAAGCTGTTGCGCTGCGTCGATATGGCCAAACAGGTAAGCTGACCAATCGATAGTTTCGCATCTGTTTGGGAAAAAGTAAAACAAAAAATACCATTATGTTTAAATGCGTCAAGATCACGTCATTGGTGGATACAATGACGTTAAATCGTTCGAGGAGAAACCCCCCGTAGAACTCCGCTCTAAGCGATTAGATAACCGACACTGACGATAATGACTACAACTGACCTTCTGTTGCCTTTTGGATCGTTTGCAACACGCTTTTCCACAGTTTGTTTGGGTTTATTTCAACCCATCCCGGAACTGGATAGATCAAATCAACCTGAGAGAGGTGAAGAAAAAAAAACAGAAAGAGGGTTTAATTACACTTTTTTGTTGTGTGCAATACATCATTAGCGCCAACATTCTTACTTGATCGTAAGCGGTGCCAACCGTGACCGGTTCGCCGTTTGTCTGGGCCGCATAGATGAAGCAACGAATGGTCGTGGTGCCAACATCAAGTGTTGCGATGTAGTGTGGATCGGTTGCAGCCATCTTCGTGTAGCGGGGAATACGAATAAATAAAGTGGAGGAGTTGTCGAGGATTGTTTATCGTTGTCGTGCCACTCAAACGCCACTTGAATCCGGTATCACAACAAGGAACCACGCTACAAAGGGCACAAACGGTGCGCTAAGGAAAAGCCCCTTTCCAGACAACACAAATCACTTCCGACCAGGACGATAAGGCGCCGCCACTGGGTGCGGGAGACGTCGACGACGCTGTTGTCGCACCACTTGCGCAAGAAGATCTGCCAAATCGTCGTCATCGTACTGGGCGGAAACCGGCGGACGCGACCGTTTCAATTTAAGCCGATAAAATCATCGATAGAGCCAAACCGTAACGATGGTGGTGGGGATAGCGGTATGCGCTGATGCTAGACCCATACCAATCGTATGGTTTCTATGTGTATGCGATGTTTCGTGCGCTGCGCGAGAAGAAGAAAGAAAGGAAACAAATTCATTGATTAACTGTGTGTGTATTACGCTGGAAGGAATAGGAAGGGAAAGTAGGTTCGCTATGCTGATTGGTTCATTGAAATGAGATTGCCATGCCTTTTGAGGTGTGTTGAAGCTCGAGGAGTTGTATTGCCAGCTGAAGAATTTGAGGTAAAAAATAACCAGGATAACCTTTTTATATTCCTTAAAAACGGTCAGGCCTTATTGCTGGGATGGCAATGAGACAATTTTCCGATCACGATAAAACAAATTAATGTTGTCTTAACGATGAGCATAGTAAACACATTTTTGAAATATTGCACAGTTTAGCGTTAAATGCAATCGGACTATAGTTCATGTGCAGAATAATTCGATTATTTTATCACTCTTTTTTCGGTCTTCCAGTATTTCTGCCGCTGAAAGTGTTTATCAACAAACTGAACTCAACCCAGGAGGCTGTAAACGCAGTGCATAAAATCGTTTGTTTTCAATCAACCGTCAAACGTCAAAATCACACGATGCGCGGCTATGTTGCATTAAATCCGCCAAAGAAGATGTGTTTCGCAAGCGATTGTGTATGTTAATAGAGTATTGTTGTGTTATTTAAGGATTTATCCACAGAAAAGCGTGTTTTTTCCTGCCGGCGCAAGTGGAATGGGTGGTGTTGATGCTAGTCGCTGGAAACCTCGTCGTGCGAAGGGTACCGTGATATACAAAACACGTAACCAGTTCGCTTGGGCGGTGATAGCGGCTGGCACCGCTATCTTTGCAACCTATTAGTATGTAGATCCGTAATAAGCGGACTCCACACGTTTAGTTACTATTATCTTTCCTTCTACAGCACTGTCGTGAGTTACGTCGGCGGGGATGATCTAAAGAAACGCCTAAGGAGAGATTTTTCCGAGAAGACTGAAGAGGAGGTAGACCGCAGGAATCTGATGCGGTTTAGCTTGGTCGCACCAAAGCGTGGCGACACAATACGGAGGCTGCTCGACGAAGAGAAGGACGATCAGGCAAAGAAGTAGAGATGAGTAAACGGTTAAAGTTTGCGAAGCTAAGGCTCGCCAAGCCAAATGAACCGGCAGACCCTGCACCGATCCCGGTACCAGCTGAGGCGAATGTTGGGTAATGTTATGCTCTAGAAAATTTCCGGTGCCAGATAGGCTTTTTGTATCGGTAGTTAGTAGCTAGTCAATAAAGTAAAGGTTACCAAGGAGCTAAAACGTAGTTTCCTCCTTTCTTTACTTCTTTCCAGCCCCGATAGCACGGTGAACGGTAAAACATCGAAATATTTTGCGAAAAGGGTAGAGGATGTCTGTACCGATCAAGACACGTTCATAGTGATACACTCAGAAGATTCAGACGACGAGAATGATGCGTCCGCAGAGCAAAACTCACGCAGAAGAACGCAAGAGCCGCCCGTAACAAGTCCCAATGAGGGGCCCAAGTTGCCGAAACTTCGTAAGAAAACGTGTGAAGGAAACGCATTGATAAGTAACTTTTTGAGCTCACAGCCAAGTCAGAAAGCAAACGAGGATGATGATTTTGAGGAGGCAAAACCTGGATCGGTTTCGCAGCCGAAGAAAACCAAAGTTCAGCGAGCTACCAAGAAACCGGCGAAAGTTCCAAGGCGGCCCCGAAATCAGGTTGACATAAGGAAAGTGTTTAAAAAGTACAAAACCGAACATGAGGTCCTGCAAGAGCTTCTAAAAGAACATAGCGCTTCGGAACAAATCGATCCAGAACAGTTACAGCTGGCACTAGCTATGTCACGTTCGATGGCTGATCAAGATTGTGGCACCCACCCTACGACTAATGCCTTGTTTGGAGATGAAGAAGACAGTACCGTGGGAAACTCATCGGGATCATCTGAGGAACGGCGAATCGTTAGCATTCGTACAACCTTAGAGCAGTTTGGGTTTCGATGTAAAAATAGTTACACTGACTATGATCTGAACGTTATCTTTGGCAGTGCGGGAACTAAGAACGTAAAGAAAATCAAACATAAACGAGCTACAAATCTGCAGCTGAGAAGCAGGGAGGAGCTGACTTCGTTCATTGATGGGCAAGCGATTAAACTGTTCCCTTTAGTATTGAACGAACAAGCTCCACATGAAACGGTAATGCACGAGTTAGAGAGCATCCAATCCTACTTGAGCAACCTGTTTTGGATCGCCCAGACCGAGCTTTCGAGCGAGCAGTTGATGGAAAAATATTACGTACCAGAGCTGTTGGAAGCCAATCCTGCTCCCGTGGGATGTATGCTGAAGGATTGGAATAAGATTCCAGGCCGTGATTGTACGCCGGAAAGAGAAACTGTCGATACTGTAACGGAAGCACACAGTGCTCGTATGAGCTCTCCCGATTTGTTTGATGATGCGGAGAGAGATAACAATGCATTAGTATCGCAGCAAAACGACAGAAGCTGTGAAACCCCTATAAAGTATGTTGAACAAGGAGACGATACAAAAGAGGAACACCACGAGATGCAAGATTCAGGATCTTTAATCGATAATAGCAATTTTGTTGTTGAAAAGGAAAAAACACGCGCTTTTGAGGAGTCCCCAGCGATTGAAGCTTCGGATATTGTTGATGTTAACTGTGCAGACGCCTCAACAAACATAAATTATGAGCAGGCTTTGGAAAATGCTACGTTAACGTCGTGTAGCCCTGAAATTTTGAACACTGCTGAAATTCGCACGCGATCAGATCAGGAGGATATAATTGTCCTGGGCGATAATACGGAAGACGAAGAAGATAAGTTTGTTACTGCACAGGAAATGTCTGAATGTCCTCAGCCCGCATTTCATCAAAGCTCAGAAAACATATTCGACGATACCGATTTGAATCCTATGGTCAGCTTCGAAGCGTATTCAAGTGAAGAAGGTAATAGCGTTTGAAAAAAAAATCCCGTATGGTTTGTTTTTACTATCGATCAAAGTATAATAAAAATTTCCCTTTTTCTGCTGTCTAGAGAAGATTTCTGCAGCCTCGCAAGCACCAATGGGGACGGTTATAACAAACGGTGACGATGGAATGGTAGACAACGAGCCTATAACACAAGGGGACGAAGGGAAGTGCAATACGACGGATCAATATGATACCCATCATCAGACTATGCTGAACGGGGAACATGCTAATAGCGCTTACCAAACAGTAGGTTTCTTAGCCGAAAAGGATTTATCGTTCCATCGACTTGCTATAAAGGCACGGTTGAGTGAGGCGAATACGATAGAAACGGTAGATCTTATAGACAGTGCTCCAAGCAACGGGAATCTGACACCGAATCTCCACGACCTAGATATGGAAAGTGTGACTGGGACACAATGTAGTGAATGGTACGGTACGCAGGATGATATGCTGTGCATCTCCGACGATGAGGTAAACTACTCGATCCGTGGAGATCCTTCAAGAGTGCGGGAAATGGAACCGGTGGAAGAAGAAGCAAGGCATTCAGGCCATGTTGAAGATCCAGATATGACAATTGTTTACACTACAGCACCAGGCACTGAAAAAAACGAACATAATCAGAGTATACTTCCGTTAAACTGTAACGATTGCGGATCTAATGAGCTGGAGCCAGAAATTTTGACCATTTCTTCAAATGAAAATGATAGTGAGCCGGTCATTACAGAAATGAACTGTGCCGAAAATACTTTCGCCTATTTGGACAATTTGGTGAAAGAGTTCAACCTTCCCCCAATACAATCACAGCAAATTGGAGTGCTTGAAAAGCCTAAATCCAATCCAGCTATCCGCCATTTATCATCTGAAAATCCCGCAACTTTTCCTGTAATATCGCAACAGCGTGTAGCGTTTGCGGCATCCAAGTCCAATTCGAATATATCTAAATTACCCATCCAAAAAGACGCTAATGATGGAATCCAGGAGTTGTCTATTGACATCGATGATAATGATAAAAAAGAGCTTGAACGTGAGAAACCTATAGTATCCGATGAGCTATCAAACTATCTGAATAATTATGAGGAACCCAACTTTGATGATCGTGAACTAGCATGTAATATTATCACGTCACAGAGTTTTCAGGATAAGAGCATCGGTGGAATAGATTTGCCATCATCTAAAGCTTTGAGCAGAGTGAAGTCCTGCACTCAATTCGATTCTCCCAAGATACGTTCACCTTTGAGACGAACACCCTCGGAAACTGTCCTTCTATCCTCATCCACTCCAAATCAAAAGGATGCACTTGAACAGCGAGGGGCCGGAGGTTTCGAAAACAAATTCGATGAGTTGAAAAAGGCTGCCATGGTCTTAGGACGGGCAGAGTACGTGATTAGCACAGTGAATGTTAGTCAGCGACCTCCTAATTACGATAATATGTCAACGCCTGAAATTGAAAGGGAACTTTTCAAGTATGGCTTGAAATCGTTGCAACGAAGCAAGGCCATACGGGTTCTTAACCATTTGTTTGAAGTAATGCATCCCATGGTTTCGGTTGAAGAAGCAAGGAAAGAAAATCTAGTGATTGAAGCGATTCCAAACCTTCATCTAGCGTCCCAAGGCATCGCGAAGAAATGTAAACCAGTTTCAACTCTCAGCAGTTCGACTGCTTTAAAACGACCCAGAAAGTGCGCCTTCAAGCTAGATACTAACATCACAAATTATTTTCTTCCGTCAAAACCACGGAAAAAGGTATACAAGCATAAGCAGGGTAATGACTATTTGACGAGGCTAATCATGAATTTATACATTTGCAGATTGCGTGGTGTGCAGTTCCACTTCACGTGTCTTTTTACAATTTAGTGTCGGAAAGTGAGTCTCTGCAACGGCATATACTAAGATACGAGCCGATCGATCTAGACGAGATATATGGGATACTGAAAGAAGGTGGTTTGCGCTATGAAACAAATGTACGATTCATTGCTAGTATTTATTGTAAAATTGTCCGATCTAAAATCTGGCTTAAATTGATTTTTTTTAACAGGATTTGATTGCATTTCTCGATAAACACTGCATCACTTTTCGTACAGGGACTTCCAGTGGCGAACGAACGGCAAAGTTGAAAAAGATCGATGGCGGCAAATAAAGAAGGTGAGGAAACGTTAAGACGCAAACAGGTGATATTAAGCTTTCAACTCGGGCGATAGCACACCGTATTTCCTATTTGCTTAATTACTTCACCGTGATGACACATGTTCTGCATAACGGCCGTACACATTCCCCGGAGGGTCGTAGTTGCACACCACAAACACATTCGTACCTTTGGAAGCGATACCAACTCCTAGATGCTGGGAACCTTTCCACACGACCTGAGTGAAATGGCCTATGTTGGAGAAATTGCTTCCCGGATCAGAAACCCCGTAGGTATAGTTTTTCACCTCATTGTACCAGGAGTCAACGGCATCCTTTCCTTCTATATGGTCTCGTCCGAAACAGGCGTACAGATTTTCTCCGTACTTATTGGAAGAGCGATGCTGCAGTTTGTTATCAGTGGCCAATCTCTTTCAAGCACAAACACAAGATCACAAATCACTGAATGAGGTATAAATTAGGAGTGCTGTTTACTTACATTTGCCCATTGTTGTGCATATTCGCAGAGTTCCTTGTTCAAATGCAGCGGATTTGCCGAGTGTTTCGCCCTTAGTTCGTTGTGGCGTTGTAGTACATCTAGCTGAAACGGAGTGAAACTATACGGATGCTTAGCAATCTTTACGACCCACAATATTAACGTGTTTGAGCAAGAGCTGTTATACGTACTTCATTTTGAACAAATGTCCTCACTGAAAAGGTTCGTCCGACTAATCGCCGGGGAGTTCTCAAACAACCCGTTTATATGTAAGGTACACCTTACGCCTCAGGAGCATTAGTACCATAAAGGCAAGACTTGGGGTGTGGGAATGTAAGCCATATAAATTGTGATATCGTTTCCGCCCGTTTTATCAACAAACTGACTGTTATCATTATGTCGATCAACTGGTGAGGAGGTGCCGACGAAATAGAATCACGGTCATCGTATTGTAAGCGATGCCGAGGAAGCGTGAATCACGGACACTTATATGAGGCATCGATGCACAATGAATTATCTATTATACTTCGTTTCGTCGTTTGTCAATCGCAACAGTCCTGTTACACGCCCTGCAGGGAAAGCTTGAATCAAAATCAAGTTTTTTTTCTTTGGCACTGTATTACAATAGTTTATTATTCATTGCAATTATAATTGGAGCATATATACTCATGATGGCGTCACATTGGACGGGTACTGGCCGCCATAATTTCCGGGAGGATCATAGTTGCAAACAACGTACACATTGGTGCCCCGTACAGCAATTCCAACACCCAGTCGGCGCGAATTCTTCCACACCACCTGAGTGAAGTGGCCGACCTGTGAGAAGTTCGACGGATTGGCTGCACCGAATCTATAATATTTGATCTCATTGTACCATGAGTCAACGGCTTCGGAACCGGTGACGGAACTTTTCCCGAAACTTGCGTACAGGTTCTCACCGTACTTGTTGTTACTACGATGCTGCATTACATTTCTGCTTACTAAGTACTAGAAGAGAAAAACGCATTGGGATATTTAAAAGTAGACTAGCAGCACTTTACAGGGCGATTGGAGGTACTGGGAGTAGACTTACATTAGCCCATTCCTGAGCATACTGACAAAGACCAGCATCGAGCTGCAATGGTTGAGCCGAATGCTTTGCCCGCAGCACGTTATGGCGATTGAGAACCTCGGTTTGGAATGAAGTGAAACTGTCGAAAATACGAATGTTAGCTCAAATAACGCGTTGAACAAGACAAAACTTACCTCATTTTTGGTACCGCTAGCTACTAGACTTTAGGAAGAATGTTGAGTGAATTCGGGAACTTGCCTTCTTATATACTACCTCGATTTCTTTTCCGTTGACTGATATCGCATAGAGGCGTGTTTCAGAAAGTGACAAATGTAGCAGCAAATTTGTGTGGTTTTGATTCTACATGGATTACGCACTTTGTTATCATGCCATGATACACATAAATAAAAAATTAATGTTTCTCAGAATCATTATTATAAGAAGTTATCTGTTTTCGTTTCTCGTTAAATTTACTACACTGATACAGATAAGCGTAATGCGGTACGATTATTATTTCTTAAGAATTTCATCGACTGACTCGTGTTAGTTTGACCTAGAGCGTTTGGCAATGATAAGACTGCTTTTAGGATTTAGGAAATTAGATGCAGTCTTATGGTATGGAATGAACTGGTCGGTTGCTAGTGCTGGCACTTTCTATTGTTTAAAATGATTATGCCACGAAGGCGGCAATGTATTGTTATTCATCTGTTACTACGTGCATTGTACAATACACAGAATCCCACAACTCGATACAAGCTAATGGCTAATGGAAGCTACACTTACTATTGTCTCTAAAAAACACAGACTTGTGTATATCACTATTGGTGGCGCCGTTACTACTACCCCGCCCCGAAACAAATTGCGTTCTTTTTTACAATCACACTGCGATGAAAACACAAGTGGACACTTTGTCGGTTCAGACGTAATGACTAAATTGCATCTATGTGCGTGAACCACCATCATCACGCCTCGAGATTGCAATACTGACTCACTGATAGTGACCCGATTTTTGAATTGGCAACCAGTGTGTCGTCCAGTGGCGTTTTCATGCCCTTCAGTTCAGTTCTACTTCCCTGGCTGTTACAATTGCTCAAATTGCTTGTCCTGTGTGCGTGCTCTGCGGTAGGTCTTTTTCGTTCGTCGTGTCCAGTGTGCCTCGGGATATTCTAATCGCAACGGAAGAAATGGTGCATAGTAGCAAAAGCGGGTGAGTTGTAAGACAACCGCGTAGTTGGCAGTGTGGCTAAAGGGAAGTGGGCAAACAAAACCCCATTCCATTCCGTTGCTAAATGGACCAAAAATAAGGATGATTAGATTATTGTAATCGATTGTTTAATCTTGACACATAAATTGTTTATTGAAATAATGTAAATATTACCGTACGATCAGGAATGGTGGATTGTGCATCACTTCGTACCCCAGGGTCCACTCAATGGGTGATCGTGACCCTGACCATGTGTTTAATAGAGGGAGGAAGTAATCGATTTGATGCTCCCCTTTTTTGTGTACTTTGCGTTTGATTACTTTCCGTGGGGGTTGGCCAAAATTGAACGGCATCCGTACAACCGTACATCGAAGGGCATCTTCGTAGCTGCCATTCGTACCACACATGTTCAACGATGGGATAGCTTAGAACACGCTGTTTGGTGGGTATACAATCATGTATCTGTCAAGCGGCGTGAGATAATTTTATGAAACGGCTAAATATCGTACAGTGCCAAGGGTAAGGTCCCAAGATGGAAGAGAGATGGCAGCTTTTGGTCATCTGTTTACGATTGTTGCTCGGGTCATTGCTACTTTATAACACATTTTATTGCTTCAGTAGCATAGGGGAGGTTCAGAAAATGCGTCCAGTTCTTGTGTAGATATCAATTTTGACGCTGGAGAAATATAATTGATTAAAGTACATGCCGTAGCATGCCGCGTTATTTGAGTTGAAGAAACACAACAACAGAACGACTCTTATCGCTTGGGCCAATAAACACGACAGCCTGTAATTATCTTCCCATCCACCTAGCCAGGAACTGGAATGTTTGGTGCATCGAAAGCGTAATTATCACTTTTCCAGGGTTTTGCATTGAACGGCTGGTCACGCATATGCAGTCGGACGAACCATACCGGAACGCACGCTTTCGTTCCGTACACTGACCTTTCCCAGTGGAGAATTGATGTCCGAAGCTGGACGACAATCGCATCTACCATGGTCGCACGTGACCGAAAGAATTCCCGCCATTGATCGATCGATGGCTGGAAAGGGACGTGTGTGTGTGGTTCGTTGGTTGGGTGGCCACTTAAAAATGCGACGCTTTTTTGAGATCAAAACATTCCAAACGATGTTCGATCGATGCATCATCAGTACTTCAGTACCGGTTGCTCTGCGGCATGCCTGGGCCATGCCAGTTTCAAGAGGGCCATCAGCTAATCGTTGTTAATCACTGGGCGGCATCAGCATATCGGAATCTGTTGCCCACTTCAAATGCCAACCGGCGAGTGCTTGAGATGTTCAACGAGTACATTAATTTGTTTTGCAATCGATTAATTAAATGATTCTAAAAAGGCATAGGGCGAATCTTCTTACAAAGTGCTTGGTTACCATTAATTACAGAACTGCTTTACCATGCTAAAAAGGTGCAAACGCCAATAGAGCTTGAAGAGAGTGCGGCCGATAACGGTGAACAGATTTAACAGTAAATTGGAATGGTTGCAGCCTGGTACAATAAACGCTGATTTGGCGGCATTTGGCGACCGCCCTTCTATGACGATAGAGAGCGAGAAAATACAACTTTTATTTGCTCACTTTTGTTATGCAAATTCAGCGATTGGGCAGCGTTCATGGGGCAACGGTTCGATCGAACACTGCAATTGCACCGTGCTTTATTTTGGCACCGGTCCAAGCCGTACAATTTATGCAGCTCCAAACAATGACCTGTCTTCGAGTAGCATAACAAAACCATCACCGCCAAAGTGTTTCGTTTTGCAGAGAAAAACCTGTAACAAATGCGTCCCCTTTTTTTTCAATGCAAAGGGAAAACGTTGCGCCACAAAGTCCGGCGTTCCGCAGCCATAAGCAACAACGTGTGTGACAGGTTTTTGGCACGCTTGGGCAGGATAATGGAGTGCTGCAAGGGATGAAAGGGATGTATGCGCAGGTTTGGAAAACTGAAGATGACACCGGTCACGTGGGTCGAAGGGAGACGGTAGCATCAATGCGGATGCGTAAAGTGGGCGCGCGTACTACAATGAGTTTGTAAAATTCCCCTGGAACCGAGGTTTCTAGTGTATGTGTATGTGTGTGTGTGTGTTTTTATGCGAATTGTGTTAATGTTGGTGTTCATTCATATTGAATATAAATAAAGGACGAGCTGCAATGGATGCTTCCCTATACCGTAGGACGTTTAAGTGCGGAGAGCAATTTAATGGAGCTGTGCAGTACCGAAAATCGATACTGCACTGTTGCCTTTATACAGCGAAAAATTGTATGGAAAATGAGTTCGTTTGGGGCAGAAGGCATAAACACGAGGTTCAATGTATCGAGTTTTACGCGGCACCAAGCGTCCGCTTTACCGCATCACGTGCTGCAGCTACGAAAGAAAGCGACAAAGCAACCGGTCCGGTCGGTTGCATTTGTTTGATGTAAACCAGCAACTGTAAGCGAGGTAATTTATCCTGCATCTCCATCTTTAAACAAACACCGTTTGTGCGGTAAAAAGGCGGCAAATTGAAAACAAACTACCGTTGCCGCCGGTGCTCCTGCTGCTCCCGGGATGCGTTATCGGTATGCTACGCGCGTAACCTTGATCTTCTCACTGCGGCCGGAGAGAGCGAGCGTGTGAGAGAGAGAGGGGGAGAGAGCGTGTAATGTGAGTGACTGTGGGGTTACGGGTGGAGCTCACGCGCCTTGCAACGGGTGTACAGTGTGGCGTTCAACAACAACATCGAATGGGCCTGGATATTGGCCTAGGAGTACTAGAAAATTAAACAAAATTTGCTGATTTAAAAAGATTGTATCTCAACTGAAGGGTTGAAAGCTTTTTTTTTACTAAAATTAAGCATAATCCAAAAACTCTTTATTTCACTGCACACTGTACAGATTGTACAGATCGTATATTTAAATGTTGTTACTGAAAAAAAAATGTTAAAAATCATCGTCTGACGTGTCTCTGGATGGCTTCAATTTTAGCCACGAGGAACAACCGACGCATGCTTTGTCCCACAGTGTTTGTGTGCCGTCGTAGCTCCGGCCAGTGAGCTGTAGCACCGGCCTTTCTCTACCGTTCTCATCAGTTCTCTTCGAACGCTCGGTGTTTGCGGGTTCGTTGCAGCAATTCCGGCGTCCCGCACACGGCATAAGGGAATAAAGTAAGATTTCCACCTTAGGAGCGCGCGGGCGTTTCACTCTAAAGGGCTTGTGGATAGTGGTGGGCGTGTGCGTGTATGCGTGTTTGAGAGAGTGGAAATTTTCCTTCTGACTTTTCGCCGCAGGAAACTCGGAAAGTGGAACCGGGAGTCCGGTCGGTGGCGTTGTTTTCGTGCGGCCGCTCCAATATGCATTCTGCCACGGAAGTCAGTGCGTGTAAATAATAGATTGTTGCGAATTGAAACGTGGCCAAACATTCTGCTGGTCCTAAATTACAGTGAATCATCATTTCGGGTTTGGTTTGCGGTTCCGCGCGGAGCAGAAAGTGAGAGTTGGCAAGCAAAAAATGAAACGGTTTATGCACAACTCGCACCCATACGCATTCTGCATTCGTTTCGGGATAGACACATTTTAGCCAAACGGCATACCGGCAAAGGAAAGGAACTTTGTGGCGTGGATAGCATTTGTCTGGCAATCGTTCTTTGTGGCAGCGGAAGTGAGAATGTAATGGCAGTTAGAAAACTGTGTATCATGTGGTGCTGGCATTCTGATACGATTTGAAACGTCCCCCCTGGTGGGGAGGTATGTTACCTTTCCGGCTTGTGTTGAGACAGCGGAACAGTGTTTGTTTACACACCGACTTCTGGACGATGAAGGAATTCTAACGAACGGACGGGTGCCGTTTAAAACCAAACAAGACAAGTTTCTGCAAACTTCCACTACTCTTGAGGGTTTCCTGGTCTTCGGACTCCCTGACCTTTGGGGCGTTAGTTGATGGTGCTTATGAAATATGAGCTGAGCAATGTGTAATCGATCGCGTACTTAGCACGGTCAGCGAAAGTCCGGCGGGAAGCGTCGGTCAAACGATCGATTGATTTGCTTCCGGTCCGGACGGTAGAACGCCTCACCATTAGTAGCCGGATTTAGGAGCATCGTGCAAGGTCAATCGGCTCATTACCTTTGCCGCACCCAAACATTGACTGTAATGGCCCTTTAATTCTAGCTTCCCTCTCGCTTTGCTGCATACATTAGCGTACAGGGCACAGATGAAAGTCATGAAAATGTCACAAATGGCAAACGAACGGTTAGAGCAAATAACATAAATAGTTGACCGATTGGTGTTGGCGGGGGATGAGTTTCAGTTTTGTTTTTCGGTAGGTCATTTTACGACTCATTGTGTCGGTGGTGGTGGTGCTGAGGGTGGGACAAACAAATGATTGTGTTTGTAGCGATAAAGCGAATGACAATGATCATCCCGCTCTTCAGCAGCCTTCAGCAGTCTGTTTCGAATTTTTAATTCGTTTCGCGCCCGAATTCAAAACATTTTGGTCAGTTGTGGTGGTGGGGTGATCTCCCGTGGCGGTGTCTGTTGTGTACAGTGGCTTTGACTTTGGACACGCGACAAACGCTCCAAAGCCAAACACCGTGCACCGAGTCCAGGTGTTAATAATAACCTCAACTTCGGATGCGTTAGTACGGCACGCACCGCATACTTCAGGGCATAGATGGATCGTCTCGGCTCTGCGTGCTAGGGCCTATTTTGGGGGACGGATTTGCGCAAACACTTTCCCGGAAGTAATGTGCGGCAGAAGCGCGTACTAATACCCGTTTTCCATATTTATAAACGACTCCGGAGTGCGCAAAATAGATTCCGAGCACTGATTTCACCGATTAATCGGGTGCCGCATAATGGTTCGGTGTGCTGGAGCAGTGTCCACTGCCAATGATTCAACTTGATTTATTGGAAATCTATTTGAAATGAAGTGGAAATTTTTATCCAAAAAAGTACGTAGTCCCGAACTGAAAGCTGTCTCGCCGGTCGAGCGAAGCCGTAAAAGTATTTATCACAATTTTTGCTTCCCTCATTCGCTGCTAACGGTGGCAGCCTCTCGCCAAAAACCTTCCCGAATCAATAATACTCGCAGCACAGAACGGTATGAAGCGCAACTCTCCCCTCTTGTCACAAAATTGGAAACCCTCGCACAGCATTTGGGAGTCGTTCTGTCTCCGGCAATGTCGGGACGATGTGCTAAATCACCCTTCGAAAATTCTGCAAACGGGAAAAAACTTCCCCAGTACCATCTTGCCGTGTGGGTTGCGTGGCGGTGTGCCAAAGGTGGCGCTCTGCCAGCAAGACCAAACGTGGCATCTCCGTCGTATTTCGTATTTCCCTTTAATTTTATTCCACATCATCCTGTCGGGCGGGCACATCCTGTCTGCTACTGGAGTCGTCGAGTTAAGGGAAAGCCTACCGGAAAAGTGAATTTCAGTCCTTGCCTTGTAGAACACCGGTGCCGCGTAACGAACGGAAGAGTTCGCCTCGGGAAGGGAAAATATTTGAACGTGCCTTAAATTGGGTTTCCATCATATCGTATCACGGTTGCTCGTTTGGTCCCAAGACATACAATTTTCTGCCTAGATGGAAGCTGCTGAAAAGTTCCCGTTGCTGCACGTACGTCATCACATCCCATGGAGTGCTGAAGGATTCTGGAAAGTTGAATATTTGATGAAATGATGGATCGTTCCAAGCGGCAATGCACTGCTGGATGACGTCAAATTCATATCCGAGCGCGACAGGCAAACTTTCTTTTCAATGCTCTTGTTTTGTATGGGGCGAATTCTCATTACATCTCGTGAATAGAGCCCTCGCCTAGCACCCGATAGCATCTGCTGGACGTTTGGGACCTAGTTGACCTAGTTGTGATTGTTGTTTACAGAGACTATACTTTTACAAAGTACAAAGCCAACGAGAAGGTACTAGATTATTTACATCGAAATGATTCATCCGGTGGTTGGTGTGCTTGGGACGCTTCTCTTATCGACGAGATGAGAAGACAAATGTCATGATGTGACGGTGAGATGGCTGTACCCTAACCAATATTTGTACTAAAGATTGAATGAACAAACTCTCAAACATAAGCGGGCGAAGATGTTAAAACACAGGAGATATTTGCGTGGTGGCCACACGTTCACAGCCACCGTGAAGCATGGGGATGAAGCCTTACTATCGGGAATTAACACCAGACGAGCGGTGAGGGCGAGCGACCATTCAGCAGATGATAATAAATATGTTAATATTTGAGAACATAAAAACAGTGTGCAGACACTTCTTCTGTTCCCTCGGCGTGTATGTGTCGCCATGGAATGGTGAATATTAAAGCAACCGGATTCTCTCTCTCCTCGGTGGTCGTTGGGTGCGAGTGACTGATTTATACCTTTTGTGTTGGGAAAGGCTCTATATTCGCCGGGAGCTCCATTGCTGGTTAATTGATTGGAGGAGCGTGCGGGGAACGTATGGAATTGGAGGACCATCGTCTGTTTCATTTTGCAACTCGTGAAAATTTAATGCGCTTCTCCGTTTTGTGGCATACGGTCACTTGCCACTGGAAAGGGCAGGGTTATGATATGGTACGCCGAGGTTCGGAGTCATCCCACTCAACTTCTCATCTGTTCATAACGACAAATTGCTTTGGACGTAATCTGTTCTGGTGGGCAGCATTACGATCCAAAATGTGTCTAAAGTCCGGGGAACAGTTCGCCTGCAACGCTCCACAACAGTGCATCGTTTTGTTTGAACACTTGTTTTACTTGGTTCGCTCTTCTTGCTGGCACTGCTTTGTGGCTTGCGTCTGTTTGATGGCGTCTCGAAGTCGTCGCCCCGGGGATCCTCCAAGTCGTTGGTGTTCGCGGTGCTTAATGGTATACGACCGCATCGCTTATCGCACCGCAATCATGATCGTGATCAATGCAATTGATCTCACTGTTGTCGGCGTGTGATTTGCTGCGTCAGCTGCTTGCTGCATACAATGGATTCCAGGGCAGAGCACCGGATCGTTAAGTAAGGTTGGGACATTGCCACAAAACAGGTTGTTGGAAAACACGTGCTTTGAATTACAAGTGTACTGGGAGATACTCGCTCAACTCGCTGCAAAACGCGAAAGAAATCGTGACGTTCGTGGTAAAACCGATTGCCAGACAAATGCACACATCTCAACGCGTGGTGTCGTCCACTTTGTTCGCCTCTTTTCCAGAGGGTTGCCGTTTTCCGTATGGATTAGAACAGCTCGGCAGTAGTAAAATTGGTGATACTAGTGGTTGTCGCAAACAAACGCGTCAATAACGTACGGTGGTGGTAAAGACAACGGCCGTTCTGTCTGTTTGTGTGCGTGTGTGTGAGAGTGTAGCGGTGTTTGCTGTTGGGTGATACGGGCGGAAACTGCTTTCCGGCAAGATGGAGGTGTGCTGCTTAAAGATGGCATCCAGATGCAGGTAAATATACGCTGAACAAGCTGTGAAATGTAGAAGGTGTTTGTGATGATAATTTACCGGTGCTCGAGTCTCGCATCCCGCATTTCCTTGCTGCTGTCCGTAGTAGAGTAAGAAATGTGTTATCCCCCGTTCTGGTGTGGCATTCTCGTCACGAAACCGGCTGGACAAATAAGCGTAGAAAAACAGGGGCTCATCCGCGGGGTTTATGTTTTTCAAAATATCTCCAAACGTTACGAGAGCAATCCGCGGTAAACGTGGCAGTGTGATGCAAAGGCACATAGGTGGAATACAGCTGGGGACAATTCTTGGAGGTCCTCAGCCATAAACGTTGATGATTGTGAGCGGCACGTGGATCGTTAATATAGCCGTTTTGGGGATCAAGTAGGATGGAGCAGCCGCGCTGATACACTGCAAATTTAAAGCAAGCATCTAGGAAGTGGACAATCCGTTGCGCGTGTCTCATGACATACTGTTCGACAGACTCGTTTTGGAACCGCATCCCGTAACACAATGGCCCAGTTTCGTAGCGTCGATACGATCGAGCGACATATGCCAGAGACGAAGGGCATCCAATGAGACACGACGCCACACACGCACAGTGTGTTCTATTCTTTGGCTCAACCGACGTGATCACTATCACGATTTACGGTGGCACCCGTGCAGCAGCAGATGATCTTCGCGATCGGTCGGGTAAATGCATGCGCCATACGCTCGCGCGCGTACGTCATCTGTGCTGAGAAAAAAAGGGGGCGGTAAAAGATGAGCAATTTATCACATCACAATTAGTGCGGTTTGCAGCCAGTTTGCTCGGTTGGATTGCGCCAACCACCCCCTCCGCACGGCAGGGAGGAAAACTGGGAAGCAGCGTGGCCCCGGACAGTAATTCATCCATTGAACGGGCAACGAAGTGCAATTACGCGGTGGGAAAAAGAGACGATGAAACGGGGCGCTAGTATTATTATTTTGTCGCCATTATTAGCCAATCGAACGGCAGCCCCATTCGTGGCCTATGCGGCTGACGGGTCACGGGGCAGCTTGGTGTTTTTTGAAGGGAAGATTTTTCATTTCCGCTCGTTATGCACAAAATAATAGGTTGCGATCCAACCAGCGAGATAAAGCAGCGCGTCGTCAATCGTTGGAGGCTGCTGTATAATAGATCGCGGCACGGGCATTGTCAAATGGCAATGTATATGGACTGGGAGAGGAAAAACGGTTTTCGACGAGGCCTAGGCGCTGTTGTAGTTGCAGTTTGGCATTTTAAAAGGTGCAGAAAACAAGCTAATTGGTTCGCGTTGTCTGCTATTGAGACATAAATTTGCGAGCGCGAAAATCTCCATAGGAAGCACAAGCGTCCAGCGGGTGAGTTGGTTAGTGTGTGAATTGTTTGGCCGTTATCTGAACTGAAAGTCAAAGTCCAGCAACATTCCGATGGTGATAATTGGCAAACATCGAGGCGATTTCGCTTCCCAGCGGTGTTTAATCCATCGTTCTTTATTCGTTCATTGAATTATGACAGCTTGAGACACGGGGTCAATTAATAAAACTATTCGCTGCATCAATCTATATCAAGCGGTTCGCTGTCAAACGAAAGCGCGCTCCGACTGATAACGTCAGCGTGCGTGGTGCCGTGACCAGGAAAGCTCATTTATCAAAGCACGGCTCGTCCGGTGGGAGACTCTTTTCAATCATCCATGGCCGCCCTTTGCTTGGATACGATGTAACAAACCGAGCGAAATTGACATTTTTTGCCTCCCCTCGTTTCAAGGGAAGAGGTCCGTAATGGAAAATGACACGAAACAACACAATGTCGAAAGAAAATGTTTCTGCAAACGATGGCCACAGTTGCCGGCACTGGAATGTGATAAAGTGTTCAAAGAACGCGTTCCAGACGGACGGTCCGCGAAGGCTCGCAAAGGAAATGAGCAATTCATTACCCACTACGGCGTTTTGGCAACGATGTCATCGGTTACCGTTTTGTTGACAGAGAGCCCGTTTGGCGTCGGGTGTCCGTAAGCTTCCGCTAAGGATGTCTTTGTTGTGCCCTTTCCTATTGCTCCGTTGCGGTTACAGTAATGTGGGCAAAGTATCAATTGACATGTTTGTCAAGGAACCTTCTGTTTCCCTCGATATGGCCCAAATAATTCCGCATGATCGTTAAAACACGAGAACTTTATAATGTGGGTCTGTTTATTTGATGTGCAAAAAGTGCTAAAACAGTGGTTGCTTTAATGCTTCCGTTTTTTTTTATGTCTCATTTGAAAACAGGCTTCCACGCTAATCTTGATGCGGGTGATTCCTTTCCCAGCCCGGTTTTGATGATAGTTCGTGTCGTGTTCTCTCTCACGGTGCGATAACGGTGGGAAAATCCTAGCATTCAGAAGAGCGGAAGGGAATTGAAGCATTTTCACGGTAATGGTGATGTAGTGACCTTGACATTCGCTACACCACCAACGTGGACGAGAAGTCGGTTGGAAGGTTGGTACATGTTTCCGCGCCGTCCATCAGCACGAATGCATGAGCTGTCATGGAAAGGTTGTTTAACTAGCAATTCCGTTGCGCCCATGCTGCCCTCCTCCTTCGTCCCATCGCAATATGGCATTGTGAGTGAGAATTACTGAAAAATAAAGTTTGGGCAAAACGGTTGGGCTAGATAAACATCGTACGTGGCTTAATGTTGGTTGATATGCATACACCAAGGGGTGAGGGTAAATGGTGTTCCGGATGCATTTTTGCATTTTCATTTATTTTTTTTATTCTGTAGTGACGGCCAGGCCGTATTGTGATGCATTTTCAATTTCATCCCCATACATACACAAGGTGACATTGAGCACATTGAGTGAGGACAAAAGCCGCGGGGAAAAAGCGCACAAGAAGCAGAAGTTTTAGATTACGATTGTTATTTCTGTAGAACATGCATCACAGTGAACGCATCCAGGAGGTGGCAACGTGCCCGGTAATGAGGGTTAAAGGTGAAAAGCACCGCAATTAAAACTGTTTTTGCGCCACCACTAGCAGCGCATGCAGTTGTCGTGGAAGCCAAGTGCCAAAGCGGGTGTGTGATAGTTTGTTTTGTAAATTTTAATTAAGTTTCACGAAATGGTGCTGCTAGAAGAAACTGGAAACTAAACCCGACTCGGTACGCGGTGCGGTATGGAGCAGGTTTATTGCCAGCTTATGTTTTGGCAACTGGTGTGAGCTTTGCGGGCAGCACTATCTTATCGCTCGATGGCTTGTGCCTTTATCGGAGCTGCTTGTTGGAAGTTAGGGTTGTTTGCTATTGCTACGTCAGCGTAAGATAAGGAGGGTTGGGTGGACCGTGGCGTAAGATCCAATTCAGGTGAAATGGTTGGTGGAATGGCCACAAGAGTGTTGTTTACCTATGATTGATAAGAATTTAATTGTACGAAACGGTACTTCAATTTTCGGCAATGTTTAAAGTCTTCTGTACTGCGTCAGACTAGCCGCAGGCGGATGTTAGAGAGTGGCGAATAAGCAGGCACAATTAGTTGTGACTAAGCTGCAGACTTTATAAGAAGGCTGGTCCTGAAATTTGCTGGGACATGCTTTACTAACTCGTTAATCAATGATGTTTCGTTAAGCTAACAACCTTTTCGACAGAAATATCCTCTTGTTATTGACTGTTAAAAGTATTTTTAACCTTCCACATAAAAAAAATCATAGAAAGCCCGTATGACTTTGTGCCACCAAAGGGTCTCAGAAAGTATATTAACTGTAGCGGATAAGGAAACCCCAATCAGATATTGATATATCTTCGTCAAGACCACTTTTTATTTGCCGGTTGACCTCACCTGACTCCTTCCCCGTTTTATGTCTTATGAGGTGTTAAATTAAGTGTGTTAACTGCTTGTCGGATTATATCATCTCCGGCTAAGAGCGAGGAAGGAAGCCATAGCAGCGAGAAAGCACAGTGATACTTCTAGCTTCCTCTCTTACGTCCCAGTGTATATACCTTGTTTGGAGTGGCCACTTACTTCTGCTAATCTACTCCCGTCTGTCCCGTCAGCAATGACATTCGAGTGCACACGGTAATCGAATTCAATCGCGATCCAATATCGCTACCAATTGGTGCATGTTGCTGCAGTGTTTCTCTCTCTCTCTAACCCTCTGTACTGCACATCGTCAACCAGATAGGGCGATGCGAAACCTTTCGATGCAGCGCCCTTTGCCGTTGGTCGGTCTTTCACGGCGACTCCGGCCGGTCGGTAACGGGGCCGGTGCAAACGTGCAATCGATTAACATGTGCATATGATTTGCACTGGACATTTCCTAAAGTAAACAACCGATCAACATTTCGCACCATGTTGGCCTGGTGGATGCGTGCGGTGTGTGCAGTATCGTGTTTGTGCGAAACCGATACGATGCACTCTCGCTGCGCCTACTGCCGTGTCACAGAAAAGGGCATCGTCGTCGAGCGACGTTCGTTGGGCAGCAGTACAATTGCGAATGAATATTTAACCTCAATTTATGATGTATTAATTATGGTGCTGTTACAATTATGAGATTAATTATCGCCGGTAAAGGGTGGTCGGTTCAGATCTGGCCGGCTGCAGAGAGTGCATCTTGCAGCTTTAGGCAGGTTGGGAGGGTTCGTTCTTCCCTTCTTATCTCTTTTGCCTAAAACGGGTGGCCACAGGGGGTGATTCAGGGGGGGGGGGTTCGTTGGGGTTGATTGGAATGTTTGCCGATCGATAAATATTAACGAAGGTGTCCCCCGTGGTGGTTTGCCCTTGCCGATGTCGATAGCATCGTTTGGGCAGGCCCGAACGTAGCCACCTTTGCGTCACCGAGGCTCAGAATTGAATCGTCAGTTGGGTGAGAAAACGGCCGGCAGACAAAAACTGCTGCTGCAGTTGGTGGTCGTGGCTGCTGGCGTGGAGCATCGGTGTGTCTTGAACATCTCGCCAAGCTGTAACTGTGCTGTACCTCACGATGAGAGCATTTGTTTGCTAATTAGTGTAAGTAAATTTGTAAGCTTGAGCCGACAAAACAAACTGAAAAGTTAGTGAAAAAGGCCGTAAGAAGAGATGAAAGGTTGGTTGGAGTTTGGCAAATAAGAAGTTAATTGTGATTCATGGTGCTGGGTCACGAAGAAGATGATGGCTCTTGAAACAGGTGTTAAGTGATTCGAACGTGAGGTGTTTTGTGTGCGTGATGTGCTAACAAATAGATTATGTTTTCGGCTGGATTAAAGCTTTTTTTTCTGTGTGTTTTGTGCCATGATACGCCTTTACAACCAAGGGTGTTCTTGTTGAGTTTTCAGATCAGAAGTTTTCACTCGGATTTGGAACAACTAAATTGACTTTATTTGCATTATTAGATAAGGCAGGGATCACAATGAGGCAACACTATTCGCACTGTCTTTACACATATGTACGCCCATTGCCCATATTCTGCAATGTAATTGGTCAATATAGTGTCCCTTCATTGCCGTAATGGCCATCAGCAAAACACACACACAACCTCAAGCCTATGGTTAAGACTTTATCGAAAATGCAAACATTTCAGCTCCATTCTGTGTTGCATGCGAACGAACGAAAGTCATGCCTTGAAGACCTTTCACGGGTGGCAAATGGTTCGTTTTTCCAGCTCAGACCAGTGCGTGCTTTTGTTCGTTTCGGTTGAGCGAAATTGGGTCTTGCGAAAGCTTGTAAAGTCCCTTTGGAAAGGACCGATTATAATCAACGGAGAAGCGATCACACGCTTTCAAGAGATGTGGAGAACACTTGCACAGAACAAGTAAATTGCTGAAGAGAATTTTTCTTTGATTTTTCATCCATGAAAGATGTGATTTTGGACGCCCTCGTCACCAACTCAGTGTACAGAAATGCCTATAAGAACGCGCAATAATTCTTATTTTCTTTTCTCTTTTCTTCACCAGACCAACGCGCCCCATCAAGGACATAACGCAGCTTTCCTCGGCTGGCTCTTCGCACGATTGCGGTGCCCTGTCGCGGGTCGTAATGGTCAGAAAAACGGATCAGCGCGTCATCAATCACAAGGGCAGCCAGAAGGTAAGCGAAAAGGGACAAAAGAATCCGAACATGCACACATACACACACACAAACAGGGGCGAAAAGAAAGGCGAGTCGCGTTCCCGACTTCCGTTCGTTGCTTACATCCGCCGGGAAGCAGTTGGTTTATGCTGCCTGTTCGCCCGTTTTGCCTTTCCTTCGTTTGCTTCGTTAGCATTTTGCACTTCCGAGCGCATTAGTGTAAAAGAATATTGCGGCATTTCCTTTTTCCTGTGGCTGTGTAACGGGTCTGTATGAACAAACTGGTTTGAGGAGCACATATGCTTTTTTGCACAAACGGAATCTTGGGTGGGCATACTAATGTTCTCATGAATAGTTGGCCATGAAAGAGCGATGGTCTATCTCAAGCCGTGCTAGAAGCAGACGTTCTGTGGGTGTTTATTCAATTATTTTTTCTTGTGGCATGTGAAAGGTCGCGAAAGTTTAATGTGAAAAGGCAAATTGTACAAGGATTTGGTTGGTGCTTTAACGGAGGGGACTGAACAAGCTAATAAATTAAATGTAACATTTAACGACCTTTGCACGCTTCTTATACTCAATCGAGTGCAATCGTATCTAATTTTTTTTTATGCTTTCTGGGAGTCTTTTGAGCTTTTTGATATTCGTTTCCTACAACAATTCCCATTAATGTCGTCCTTGCCATCGAAGGGTTCACAAAGACAAATCAGTTCAGTCTTATGGTCCTTGGACCATTGTCGTTCGGTTTGGTGAGGCTCCACTCAAACAATCTGGTAGCATCATAAATGTCGCTGCTTTTATGGACGTTTGATTTGAGACGATAAATTTTCACTGATCCCTTTCTCTATTGCCACCGTAGCGTGACGGAATGAAGTTTGCGCGTTGCTTCTGCTCACAATTATAGTGTTTCCTTTGTTTTCTCCGTTTCGTCCCATTTCAGGATCCACTGTGCGAAGTGATAACGATGGAAACGATACAAACGTACAAGGGTCACAAACCAGACCGAACGGTAGTGTTTAGGGAGAAGTTTGATCTCACTGGCAACGACATGTCACGTTCGCTTTCGACCGGCAAACTGTCCGTCGGCTCACCGCGCCTTTCAATCTCCCCACTTCGGACCATCCTGACGACAAGCGCTGAGTTGGAAAAGAGTCGTGCCGCGGCAAGTGATCGTAACAACAATACCACCACCACCGCAGCAACGGTTGGCAACAACAAGACGCCACCGAATGACACGAAACGACTCAACGGTCAGACTGTGGTCGGTTCGCTCCGTCCAAAGTCGCTCGATCGGGGCAACAATAATGCGAGCCCACTGTTGCGCCACTCGAAAAGTCCCTCGAAGAGTCCCTCGATTGGTAGCTTGAGACCGGGCTGCGGTGGGTCACAGTCGTCCTTGCGTGGCAGCACGCCCTCACTGTACACAGACTTTGAGCGGGAATGTCTGAAGGCGCACAACGAGTATCGGACGCGGCATGGTGTACTTCCGCTGAAGTTGAGCAAGCGTCTCTGTCGGTACGCGGAAGAGTGGGCCAAGGTAATTGCAGCGCGCGGTGTGCTGGTGCACCGGAGCAACTCGGCATACGGTGAGAATATCTTCTGCTCCTGGAGCTCCTCCAATACGGCCGGCTCGAGCGTCAGTGTGAATGGCCGGGAACCGGTCGAGAACTGGTACAGCGAGATCGATCTGCACGTGTTTGGTAAGGAGCCAGCAACACTGAAAACGGGCCACTTCACGCAGGTCGTGTGGAAGGACAGTCGAGAGTTGGGCGTTGGAGTGGCGCGCAATCGGTAAGGCTCTTCGTGAAACTCGATTTCTTCGCATGGAATTGGTATTTTAACCCTATACTTTTCGTTTCGCAGATCCGGTCAAGTGTTTGTGGTAGCGAACTATGATCCACCGGGTAACTACATCGGTAGCTTTGCTAAGAACGTTCCACCCGTCGGAGGATTCGAAGTTCCGAAGATTATCGTCGACAAACCGTCTGCCCTAAAGCAGACTTCAGTGGATGAATCGACCGGGAAGACAACGACTTCGTCCCTTCGGAGACCTGGCGCAGACAAGCCGGAAAAGCATGTCCGCATTGTTGATGAAAATGATCCAGATCAGTTCGATGAGTTTGCGGTGGCAATGCTGAAGCATCACAACGAGTACCGGAGACGGCACGGGGCGGCAGATCTGATGTAAGCAACCAGGCTCATTAGTTTGGTTTGTAATGAGGTGACAATAATATTGACCTTCTCTTTTTAGCCTACACAAAGAGCTTGTTCGAGATGCACAACAGTGGGCAGAAATTTTGGCCCGAGACGATCGGTTCACCTATCGACAAAACTCAAAGTACGGTGAGAATCTCTACTGTCTGTGGTCCTCCGATAGGAATGCCCGGCCAAGCGCACGCGACGTTTGCCGGTCGTGGTACGAGGAGGTGAAACAATACGCATTCACGGTGGAACCCCGCGCTGCCATCAAGGGCGGACAGTTTACGCAGATGGTGTGGAAGGGTACGAAGGAGCTGGGTGTCGGGATGGGACAAACGCGCAGTGGCAAGGTGATCGTCGTCTGCACGTACTACCCGCGTGGTAACGTGCTGGGACAGTTTATGGTCAACGTGAGCAGGGCACGCTAGGGCAAGTAGGACAAAAAACGAGTGGCTTAAATAGAGCGAGAGAAAGAGAGAGCTAGAGAGAGAGAGGAAACCAGTACCTTTCACCAAAACACGCGATAATCAGGGGAGAAGCCTTAATCCGAGTAGGGACACACAGAAACACTTTTGCGTCCGCAAGGGCCGATTGCCATTAATGTCAAAATAGTGATTCGCTTCCTTTTTCATCCTGGAAGACACAGAGACACATCCATATTAATTGCACCATGTTGTGTGAGAGCAAACAGTTGGACAGCTAATTGAAGCTACAGAACACATTTTTATATATGTACACTGATAACCATTTGCGCAAACAGTGCGCGGCGCGGATACGCTTGCAAAGGCACAAATTAAACGGATGCGTTCATCCGTAAGCGTTACCAGTTTGATAAGGCACACATTTACACAGTACAGCGCTTTCTAATCGATTGCATCCTGCCAGGCACAAAGCATTCACGGGAGCTTATTTATTCGGAAAAGTATTAATACTACGCGTTGCAAATGAAAAAAGTAAGGAGGCATGTATGTATGTACCTGTATAATGTTCGTACCATTTGTCTTAAAGTTTCATCCAATAAAATACACCAATTAATTCACACACCAAACACCTATGGTACGGTACAATGGGTTCGTGTCTTGTCGTCGTGTTGAAGTCTTTCCCCAACTTTTCTTTCAGCGTTACCTGTTCCCCCTTAAAAGTATGCAAGGCGCACAACACTACGAGTGTATATTTTAATCAAATCTTTATTTTTTAATCGATCAAGAGTTAATAAATGTGTTTAGGTTTTCTGTCTCGTTTTTTTTTGAAAGGATTTCGTTTACTCACTCCTTCCTTCCTTCCTTCCTTTTCTTTTCATTCTCCTTCCCGCTCACATGCTCTCTTCTTGTTTGTTGTTCTCAATTACGCTACTCTCGGTTTCCTGGATGGTGGATGTGGTAGAATGTACAGGAATTGCAGCTAAAGCTATGGGCCGTAAAGGAATCGAATTTAAAACAGTACCCGTGGGGACCATTTTTCTAGCAAGGTATGCATTTGTGTTGTTTCTATTATGTGACAATTGAACTCGAAATGTTGTGCTTACTTTTATGCGTTTGTGTGGTTAATACTTTGCTGCATAAAACTGGATGTAAGTAGCAGAGGGAAGGTGATTTGTGTGGACTGTGGTGCATGAACGAAGCTGACAAAATTTGCTTTCCTTGTCGCAATATCTAAAACAGCTGTAGCACTGTCTGTTTGGGGTTTCCTTTTCTGAATGGTGTAATAATTGTTAGCAAAGAAAAGAGTTTTCAAAATCTAAACCGTTTCGCACTAATCCTAGCATAAATTACTTTATTTGTTTCAAACTCTATTTCTAGGTGTGTCTGCGTGTTTGTGGATGTTTTGCTCCACCTCAACTCTGCTTGAGCCCTTCGATTTTGCCTTGTGCACTAGCGGGAAGGGTTCCACAGTATTCGTTTGATGCCGGACGGCGGTTCACGGCTGGTCTTAACTTATTTTATGTTACAAAAGTCCGAACCGATTGTATCTTACACGGCACAGCATCTATTTTGTGGTTGTTGCTTCTTTGTTTTTCTATGTAGTGCTTTATTTTCTCTCCACTTTTGAACATGCTCTCATCCGGTCGACATACTAGAGAAAACAGTTATTCCAAAGCTTAGTCCGAATACACTTGACACCTAAAATTCCATTCCTAAGGCATTTTTAGTAGTTGTAACCGTTGTGTCTCTTGCTTCGAAATCTTTCACCACAAAAGGGAAACCTCTCCCTCCTCCTTTTTTATCGCTCTGAGTTATTCGTCCAACAGTTGCTAGTTCCCGTAAACCGGTGTCCTTTCGTTTCGTTGGCCCATTTTCCAGCTCTTGCCTACCAGCCTAATCACACGCTCGCTTTGTCACTTATGTAAATGTGTGGGTAGGGTGGGGAGAGTCGGGGATGGTGCTATGAATTAAATATACTACCTCTTTTTCCTTTACCCATCGATACTATTTCGCCCTTCTTTACCCATCGATTAGTTTAGTATTGTTAGTAATATTAGTACTTTCAATTATTATTTTATATTACTCTCTTTCTCTTCTTCTCTCTTTTAAAGGGACATTAGTTGACTAGTTAGTTTAAGCTTGTGTTACTATTCCCAACACACTGTCACCCGTTAGTACTTTGTGTTTCTTTTTACATCTCACCGAATAACGTCTACGATTATGCCTACGGTTATCCGTCTCACACTCACACACGCCCACGGTTCTCATTTCCTTGGAGGCTGTCCTGAGAATGTATCCTTCCACTCACACATACACACACAAACACACATATTCCTTCTCCCAGTCAGTTCGAGTTGCGTTCTAGTAGCCGTTCTTTCCGTGATTCTTCCTTGCCCGTTTGTAAAGCGTTTACAGTATACCAAAGCGATGATTTTTTCTTACTCGAAGTGGAACCTCCGAAGGCGGATTCCACTCCGTCTTTTTGTTTTTTTTTCTTAGATCTTTTTTCAAAGTTACGTTTGTTTTTGTTACGAAAGTCGTACGAGAAAAATCGAAAAATCTAAAAATAAACATTCTCTTAGTTTTAGTTCAAACGTAAAGGTGTTGTTTCTACACTACGCTATTAACATTACTTTTCATATATTGTGTGATTTTTGTCAATGTGTTGGCATGTGAATTTAGATACAGCTTTCCCTTCAATCAACCAACGATTGCGTTGAACCGGTAAGGATGGGAATGGTGAAACGGGCACAAATCGAAACGAAAGAAATTATGCTTTGGCTGGAGAACACTTTGAGTAATTTATCACACGTTATTTAGATTTCAATTTGTAAACGAAAATCGAATTCAATAGTTCAAAATTCAAATACAGGAATTGAACGAAAATTTCTCGCAACATAAACGATTGTTTTCGAAGAAACACATAATCATACTACACACAATTGCAAGTTGACAGGGAAACTCCGTACCGATTTCTACCATACTTTTCCCGATTACACCATCTTATGTACAACAAATTCACCGTCCAGTTATACACTAATTCTGCCGTCGCTTATCTCCAAGATATTATGCGCAGTTTTCAGTACAGAAGAAAACGAAAAGTAGAATCTCGCTTTTAACATGTATATGAACCGGTTAGAAAAATATACGTATTCATATCATATATTTCCTTTCAGTATTCAACGGTTAAACAGACTTTCTCGATTTAAAGATATCTCTCATTAAACACTGTCCGAAGCAGTAAGTGTAATCAAGTGCATTCGGAAGTTAAACGTAACCGTGAAGGACCTTAGCTTCTGAAGCTGCTCCTTTAACAAACGTTCAGCAATGGTTTCCTGCAGCTGTTTAATATACTTTTTAAATTTTGTTCATCAATTAGATATCACGATAAGAGAACAATCAGCACCTGTCTTACAGGATGAGTGAGCTGGACAGAACGGATGTCTGAAACGATACAGATCAACCCGAAAGAGAAGAAGAGAGACAGCTGTAACTTTTTTCAGAATTCCATGGTAAAACGAATGATTCTATCCGGTGCATTGCTTCTACTGTAATTTGTTTGTTTGATTTCGCTAAAGCACACCTGCTCGTACATTTTATGTACAGTGGTTGTACTCGATCAATTCAATTCGCTCCTACTCAGGCACACTATGTGCGTGTGTACTTCCTCTATCTACTGCACTGTTCACTATATTTGGACCACTTGGTATTGGATTTATAGGCGAGCTAGTTATTATGGCTTCTTTTAGTAGCAAAATAAAAACTTACATCTTTTTAAGATCGAAACAGAACAACTTGAGGGAGGTTTGCTTGATAACGTAGCACTATAAGTTGCCACTATGTACAAAGAGCACTCAATCGATCGATATGACTCAAATGTTTCGATTGTTACTAACACTTTATCATCTAATCACCACCGTGTAGTATCCGAGGAGGCGCTGCCAGCATGCCAAATTAGCCAAAGTGCTCGGCAATGTGGCGTGTGCTATAACCTCTCGCAGCTCGGCATTGTTAATTTTGTTGACATTTGTTTTGTAGCGTTCCGTTCGTTGCGCCCCGTCTCGGCCGTGTATGTACAAAGTGCTCCAATCCGGTGGAACTTGTCCTTAGTTTCTACACAGTCCCATTCCCACCCAGAGCTCTCCTTTGTTGTGGGCAATGCTTCCTCCGTTCTATTGTAGTACTAGTAGCAGTAGTAGTAGTAGTAGTAGCAGCTGGCACTAGCAGCAAGTGGCTGCTTGCTGCGTGCCGTGTGATCAGTTTCAATCGTAAGTAGAAAATTTACCATTTGTTTTGTCTTCGGTCCGCCTTTTTTGTCCAGCTGTTGGTAGGTTCTTACTAAGTAATTCTTAAGGTAAAGTGTTTTTATCTGTCAAACGTGCTACATGACCTGTGTGACGCGTTAACCGACCCGTTGCCCTTTGGTCGTTGGTACTACCGGTTATTGTTTCGTTGAATGCTACCGATCTAGTAGTCCAGAATTACAATCAGTACAGGATGAAGGGGCGCTACTGTGACCCGTTGTAAACGGTTGCTAATGGATCGATATCGATGGTTGGGTGATAGAGATGCACATCACCTAGTACCTACGACTGCAGCGACGGGTGTTTGGCTAGCTCTATATCCACTTATTGTTGCGTACCGCGGAGCGGAGCCTGCGGCCCCACATTAAGTTATATCATACTATCGTGCCATGCAGGTGCTGTGGCTGCTGCTGGGAGGATTCGTTCTGCATCTGAATGTTTGGTGTCGAAGCACTGTTGTTCGACTCGACTGCCGTACTACGACCGAGCGAGGAGCCACCGAGCGTGGAACCGCCGAGTGTCGATCCTCCCAGTCCCGAACCGGGTCCACCGAGTGTGGACGGATTAATGCCACCGCTCAGACACGGTACGCCGATGATTGGTAACGGTTCTTCCGGTGGAGTGACCTGTCGAACGTGAGCAAAACGAACTTAGTAAAGAAGACTGCTAGCTTCCCAGTGTTGGACACTGTGGACATTTACCTCCAGCCCGATGCTACCGTTCAGAGCAATCTTGATCGGGTTCGAGTGATTCGTTGCCTGCATCAGTGTCGCAAAGTGGCTTATGCCAATCTCCTCCAGCGATGACTTCCGGCGTCCTGCTGCCCCGATGTTCGGCAGGCCCTGTCGCAGTGAGTTGGAGCGTCTCAGCAGAATGTCGCTGTCAATCTACGGAAAAATCAGATGCAGTGAATGCAGCTTCAGGACGGTCGCATCCAATTTCCCACTTGGTCCCGCTTACCCTCAGGGAGTTGCTCCTTCCCCGCATCTGTCCCATTGCATTAGGACTATCTGGAAGAGATAGAGAATTCGATTTTGTTGTGACCAGCGGAGGCGCCCGGGGCGTTACGTAACCTGACATCGGCTGCGGTCCACCGATGGTGTTCAGGCCGATGCCGGAACCGCGCCGCGAGCCGGCCGCCGCCGCCGCCAGGTTGATGTTGGAGCAGAATGATATGTTGGACTTGCGGCGCGAGTTGTGCCGCTCGAACGTTTTCTGGGCCGAGAAGGGAGAGGGCCGCACCAGGTAGCTGGAAATCGGGGTGAGCAAAGAAAGATTAGTTGGTAGTCGTTTGGGATCGGCAAGAGGGCAAGAGGGATTGCGTCTTACATGATGTCACCCTCTTCCAGCTTCAGATCGCACGACGGGTTGATGATCACGTATGACAGGTGGTTACGCTTTTCACTCACGTCATCATAGTCGATGCTCGGTAGATTGAGTGACTCCATCCGACTGCGTACAAGATTTGCGATCTCGGCACGTTCGATTTGCTGCACGTGGTTATCGCGCGCCTCGTCAGCCATATTGATTGAGTACTGCTCGATTGTAGGGACAGATACAGAGACAGGGACAACCAAGGACCATAAGCAAATGCCGTAAACGACGGTTTCATGCCAAAACGAGAAAGAAGGTAATGGGAGAGAGAAAAAGAGAAAAAATCCAATACCAAATTAGATGAGCTTCGATGTCCGCCGCACTGGTGATCACGAACTGCCCCTGTCACCCTGACAGTTGGTTTCGCGCGTGCGCACAACCGTGTGGTTTGGTGTTAGTGACAAGCGAATTAGTTGCTGTGTCCTTCAAGACCCAACCCAGGCACCGAATACGGAAGCGCCGCGCACCAATAATATACAGCGAAAACAAATACACGCAGCAAAAACAAATACACGCACGCACACCGAAAATAACGCATACGAACACACGTAAACAACACAAGACAAATCATGTCACGAGAATTCAGAGTGAGAGAGGGTGAAGGAATGGTGTTGAATTTGTGATGGGTCAAGACGGGATAGTGCTGTACGTAGTACTCGAATAGGAGCACTAGTAAACGGAACGCGAGCGCTCGGGGTATGTACATCCGGTTGTGAAAATCTGCCAAGAATGTGTGTTTTATTCGGGTGTTGATTATAAACAGGACCACTAGCACCGTGCAGTAGGCGCTGTGAGATGACATGTTGTGCTGACTTTTGACAATTGGTGAGTTGACAGGTGCTGTAACACTCACAGAGAGAGAGAGATAGTGGTGCGCACAAAACACAGGTATAGTGGGGTGGATCGAGCTGGCTATACAGCATTGGGAGGATGTGAAGTGGCATCGGTTTTGGTGTTTGGTGGTACTCTCCTGGCAATCGTAGGCAAAATGGGGAAAATGGTATGTGATTCGGATTTGATTGTCATTTACAACGACCGAATGAGCTCAGTAATCGACCAGTAATGAATTAGAAAGTTATAGGAACGCCTAACAAAATGGGGTATAAGGAACGCATGGTATCCTTTTTTGTTCATTTCAGCCAGTCTGTGTGAGTGTATTGAGGAAACAATGTGGGCTATCCGAAGAAGTCTTCATTACTGCTAGAAAACTTGAACGAGCCTAGTTGTTGAAAGGTTTTAAAAGTGATACGAGAGAAATACTCTAAAAAAACTCAGGACTTGTAAATATTTCATGCTTTTAGGCTAATCCTATAGCATTTCTCAACGTCCAACAAGTGTAACCGAAAAGCATTTAAGACCGGACCGGAAAAGCGATCCTTAAAATAGCCGCTTCTTTATTGTTTGCTGTTGAAGACAGAATGCTGATGTACTTACCGACTTGCTGTCCTTCTAGTTTCAGGTACTGTGTTAATTATAAGGCAGGGTATATATGCATTTTAACTGTGTATATGTGTGTTGGAGTAACTGTGTATTTGTGTTTCCAAGTGTACGCAAAATAAGACACGTGCCCATGCTGCATGTGACTACACGTGACACTTCCGGGGGACACGTTGCTGAAGCGCCAATCCAAGCCACATCGTATTTCGTATGATTGTAATTTTGAAAAGAAAGTTCTGATGTTTGTTGCCGCTATGTTAAATGCAACGGCATTCAAGTGTGCATGAAGTTTGAAGGTAAGAGAGCGAATGACACACCGCGGTGGTACCACAACGTATTTGCCAAGAAAGTCGCTAAGCGGTTGGGTGCGAAAGAGAACGGGGTGTGTGAAATAAAACGAACGCACTTTGGTACTTGTGAAGGTGGTGAAGGATAGTAGAACATATATTTAGCTAGAACTGCTCTAGTGGAACGAGAGATTTCAATGCTTTCCTTCGAGAAGGAAGGAAGCAAAACTCTCCATTCTTACACTAGATGGGTTGGGTGTACTGTGCTATTCTTTACGGTGACTTACATGTGCCTTGCGTGTTCAAGAAATCGCTATTCGATAAAGAAGTTGAAGGTTAAGGGTATAGAGAAAATGCTGTGTGGAGGAATACATTTTAGAACAGTCCATCCGGCAGCTTTGTTAAAAACATTACAAAAATTGGTATCATTAACTCATTTGCCAAACGGATTGCAGAAAATCAGGCGTTTTGTGGCACACGCAACTTCTTCTTAAAGTATGCAAACAGATAAAGTACACCTTTGTGAACGCAATTAGGTGACATAAGATGCCAGACTTTATGTGTAGCACTTTTAACAAGACTGTAATAGAGATGGACTGTTTGCTAATTGGAAGAAAACAGGTGAAGAGGTGTATAAAACTGATTTTCAGGCATGTGGAAGAAAATGACAGTAACGACAGTCAATCTAGGAGCAAGTAAAACGGGATGCTTTGTGTAGCGTGTACACGGAGATTTGCAAGAGGAAATAGTGAGTACATAGGTACGTGTGTGCTTAAGTGTGTGTGTGTTTCGTGTATGTGTGTGATTGTGAGAGAGAAAGGAAGTGACAGTGAAGAAGAGTACGGAACTTACGCTCGATCCTTTACGGGCGGTGCATCCACCCAGACAGGACGATGATTTGCGGATTGTGGCCGGCGGCGGGCGATAGGTTACGCCCCGGAGGTTCGCTTCCGCCACACCCTTGATCGGTACGCCGCTGGCCGAGGTGCTGCTAGCAGTAGCGGTGGTCGTAACCACTTCCTCTTCATACTACCCGATTTGGTTCGAATATGGATTGATAGTTTTTTTGTGGTGTTCAATTCATTACAACATGCGCGAGTTTCACAAGCACGAGCAGTAGAAGTAGTAGTGGTAGTGGTAGTAGTAGTAGTAGTAGCAGTAGCAGTAGAAGGTAGATAATCAATCAGATACCAAATCGAATGAGAAAACAAATTAGTTCAACACAAGCCCACTGGCCAATCCAAGGCGAAACGTGAAAGATAACGAACGAAAGAGCCCAAAATTATACGCAACATGACATCAACGTAAGTATACGCAAAGTTCGATACGTTCTAGGATGACAACAACGAAGGGTACATTTTTTTAGATTTTACTTTCTAGGGAAACATGAAACAAAGGAAATAGATATTGTCTTGAGTTTAAGTTTACGATTAAACAATGAAGTAGTGATCTGAAGCTCCACAGCAGTGGGCAGAACACAGCTTGAACAACACTACGTAGACGAAGAGTTTGAAAGGATATGGAGCTTCTATTCGATGTGGGAACAGTTTCGAGCAAAACTTTTAACGTAGTAGGTCGCACATCGTTATACTTAGAGAGGAAGTCCAACCACATACAGTTCGGAACGACATTGATGAACCTATAGCTCGGAGGTTAGAGAGCGTGTACCAGAGATCTCAGATGGGTAGAAAAGTGCAAGCAACATTGCACTTCGTATCGACACAACTCGATAATGGAAACAAAAACAAACGAAACAACTCATAGTAGTGATCTAAACTGTTTGTGTGTTTCAAATTTAGCGAAAGAAAACAAATAAATATTCGAACTAATTGAAGCTTTCTATACTATTTCGATACGTATTTAATGGACTGCATATTGAGGATATAAAAATGCACTAATTGCTAGTATAATAAGGCAAACAAAGTAGCAGTAATGGAATGTAACATGAAAGTTGTTCTATAGCTAATTGTTTAACAAATTTTACAGCAATGGGACAGTTTTTAACGATTGCCAGAAGGAGATAGGGATACATAGACAGTACTACAACGACAAACTGACTAGCGCTACAGAAACTCTGGTCTCTTTCATGCAAATCATTTGATGGAAAGAAACATCAACTACTCTCGACATAGATTGAGCGATGTTTCTGGTCAGTTTCTGATCCAAATAGGTGATTCGGACGGATATTGGTTTTTAAAAGGGTTAAACAGTAAAACAATTCCATATCCGATAAAGAAAGTAAACCAACGAATGAACAAAACACAGCTATTACTCTAACCAATGATACTTTCTAACTAAATCACTCTCAAACATTTATAAGCTCAGGGTTAGTAAGGTTCAAACGAAAAAAAAAAACTCTACATTGGAGAGTGACTGAAAACTTGAACAAACGATTAATTGAACGGTTATTTGTAAGGATTATTTGAGCTTTCGCATTGTACATCACGTTAGAGAAACAGAGAGAGCAAAACTAAAACGGGAAACAAAATATGAACCAAGCAACTCACTGTGTGCGTGTGCGATCAAATAATTCGTCCAGTTTTGATTTTTAGATAGAGAGAGAGAGAATGAAAGAAATTCTTTCGCCTTCATCTGCTCTGCGTATTTTTCTTTCCTCTTTCGGTTTAAATTGTCTTTTTAGAGGTTGTATTCGTTTAACAAGTGGTAATTAGTTGTAATCAATAAGTAGCTGGTAATGTTATTGTTTAAGAAGAGGTAGCTAATAAACAAACAATTGGAAATACAAAGACGCGAACAGGGCTGTAATCTAAGATTTGAGGGATGTGCAGGGTATAAATAGATAAGTAGCAGTTCAATGGTACTTTGAAAGTAAAATAAAGAGAATGTAGCAAGAAATAAGTGCAAGTGCTACGAGAAAAATAAGAAAGAAGAGCATGGGTTAGAGTTATTAGGAAGTTAGGAAAAAGTGGTACAATAAAGAGTAAAAAGAGAAAGATCGTAAAAAGGCGAAGACAGAAGTTTAAGTACAAAAGGCTAGACAAAATAGAGAATCAGTGAGCAAGTAAACTGGTGTCGATAAGGAAAGGTACGTTCAGATTAATTAAGTTACTACAAGCAGATAGACACTGCACGAGAAGGTGTTCGATGGTTTTCATTGAAGGGGTGGAGTTTTACAAAAAAGAATAATTTTGCAAAGGATGATTGTAGGAATAGCAAAAACAGCGCATTGAGTGGACGGAAGAGTGTAAGCAACGCTAAGTAACAAAAGAAGAACAGTAGTAAAACGTAGTAGAGTGTACAAACTTAGCAACTAACTGAAATTAACATAAAAGCAAGATAGTTAAATAATATACTTAAACAACTAAAGAGTGTACCACAAACGATAGTATAAAATATTAAAAGTAATAAGAGAAGTAAGGAGAGATAAAAGGAGAGCAAAAACCAGAAAGTATTCTACTAACTTTTGACAGGTTCGTGGCGTTGCTTGCGTGGCAAAGTCCTCGCTAGTCGCGTTGTTTGTGCGCAAGATGTGGCAAGATGTGTGCAAAGGCACACGCAAAATGTGATGCGATTGGAAGGCATTTGTAGGTTTGGCATACGAATTGAGTTTGTAGATAAATAAACGTAAAAATTAAGAAAGAGAAAACGAGAAAAAATCAAGTCTAGAACCTTTTTGTTTGAACCCTACTGCAGGGTGTACGTACGAACGCATGGACGGACAGATAAAACATTGATGTGTGCGATTTAGTCGATTTGATGACACGATTAGGACACTAAGACGACGGCATCGGTGAAGACGGCAATTTGCTCGACAAAATTTTCCAGAAATGGAAGAAACTAGAGAAAAAACACAACTGGGGTGGTGAATCCAAACTAAGAGGTGGAGAGGGGTAAATAACAGTAGACCAAAGGCGTGATAAGAACGATTAAATCAGAATGAGCAGAGATTGCACTATAATGCTGCCAATTGTACATAAGAAATAAATTGGAAAAGAGATCTGAGAAGACATCAGTCAGAAGAGAAAAGATATACCAGATAGCCAGATAGAAAAGGGGACAAAGAAATGAGAAGTAGAGAGAAAAAGTGGAAACAAGACAGGAGCCGATAACAGCAGGTGGAAGAAGGAGTAGTAATTCAATAACCAAACCGAAGCATTTTGTAAAGAAAAAGGAAATATGAAAGCCAAATGAACAGAATAAGTGGAGAAAGCAAAACGGCAAAGGTGGTAAAAAACGATGAGACATAAACAATAGATAAAAGGAAAAAAACCCATTATCCGGATGAATGTAACAAAGAAACGTAAGCGAAACACAAAACAACAGGTGATAGGCAATTATAATTCTGGAAAAATCTTGTTTGCTTTTGTTGTTTTTTTCTTCTTTTGGCTTTGTTTTGTTTAAAAATGTTTTGATTGCATTTTGCTTTGCTTTGTTTTGTGGTTGGTTTTAGCTCAGTTTGACGTTGGTTTTTAAAAATTGGACTCACCGATGGTCGCAACCGCACACAATGTTTAAAGGTCCCGAAAGATCCAAACGGACGCCATTTTTCGGCGACTGGCGAATTACTCACATGTGATGCATCTGCACTGGACGTGTCCTGCGTACGGTAAATGCCGATCGGGATTTCGCACGTCGTTGAGCAAAGCTTCTGATATAGCCGGCCGTACGTACGTATCCACATGTCGTCCTTGGTGATCTTCATCTGGGGGAGATTCAAGCAAAGAGAAGCATTTTAACCGGTCAGAAAATGGAATGAAAATTGGGTAGTAAGCCAATGCATTTTAGTGTTTTCTAAGAAAAAGGATTTCAATTTTTGAGAATGTATTATTCATCATCGAAAGAGCGTGTATCGTAAGAGCATTAATCCTGGAACACACTCATCAGCCTCACTAGCCCTCATTCTCGTTTGATCTCGTGCCAAGCGAATCCGTCGTAATTGAGTTAGGGGGCGAGCTGTCTGTCCAACCGTCCTTGCATAGGCATTGCGAACGGTTCATCTAATGGGCGGCTAGTAGAAGAATGAATTTGAGATGAACGAGTCCTGAAATAGATGGCTTACCGAGGTGAGGAACCCACTGCCCGGAGCTTGATCGATACCGAGCAGCAGCCGTACGAACGTAATCACATAGTCCTTCACGAAGGCTTGATATAGCAGCGTGTCCAGCATCGAAGCACTGAAGACATTACCGGCCGCGAAGGGTAACCGGAACATGTATGATATGTGTGAGCCTCGCTCCTTCTCCCGCTGTACGTCCCCGCACGGTTCGGAGGCATGGAGGTGGTAGAAAACAAGAGCAAACCGTTAGTATCCCCGTGCCTGAGTGTGCTGGAAATGAGATGCGAGTGTGTATTGTTCGTCCAGTACCTTTTCCATCTTGCTGAGGTGCAGTGCGTATTTGTCATGGGCGCGGAACTGCATAAACCTCATGTTTGAGCTCTGGGACAGTTCGGTGATACTGCGTATGCTAGGGAAAAATCTGACGGAAGTGAATGAGGGAGAAATTAACAACGAGCCAAACCAGGGAACGGTTACGGTGGTTCGCGAACATACTTAAACATAGTCTGCACAGCGACGATAGTGTTACAATCGGCCAGCGTGTCTTCTTCGGCCGAGTTTGACAGTTCCTTGTTGACGACAACGACGTTCTCCGCGAGCGTAATACCTGCCCGCAGCAGATCATCAAGGCAGTCGATCGAACCCAACATCCAATACACCTGGAAAACAACACAAAAGCGATGAATTGATAATTCGGCATATCAGACTGGCATTAATGGACTACTTACCAGTGGGAAGTAGGAAATGGCATCCAAGAAGGCAATGTCTGGTCGTCGTTCTAGCAGCAGAATGATCGGATTGAGAGATGTTTTTGAGCGGAAGTGTGCCCTCAACGGGATGATGAAATTGTAGATGCCATTGGATGCATAGTCGGCTGCTAGGATGATGGTTTTGTTTTGCCACTGGTATTCCTTCGCGTTTCTATAGCTACAATGTTCGCAAACCTGCAGAAACGCAAGGAACAGATTAGCAAAAAGCTTCCCATATTGTTGGTCGGAGCTCTTTATACTCACTTGAGCAAGTTGTAGGCAGCAGAGAGGTTTCTTTTCCTTGAGTAAAAAACACAACGTTGGACTGACACCGATGAAGGGTGAAACCGGTGGAAAGCCTTTCACGATCCTGCAAGAAGCACAAGGGATGACGTTTAAGGATGCTGACGAACATGATGCGCTAGGTCCCAAGTCACCACGGTGTCCCAGCGTACATGAACTCGGCCATAAGTGTGTAATGGTTGATTGATTCGTAACCGTAACGAATACGAAATGTAATGGTTTGAATAACTTGCTGTTCCAATCATAATCAATGGCCGGAATGGGTTACACCGTTTCGGGTTAATGTGCGGCAATGGAGCACCGTACCATGTGATGGATTAGATGAGATAAAGGCGAGGCGAGCCCTCTAAAGCACGCCCGCAGGGACAGTTTCTGACCAAAACGTGGGCCAATGTTAGAACACAAGCAAATGCAGCAACTACTCAAAACCAGCTCATACCCAGGAGACAAGCTTTTTGAAATGATCTTTTAAGCCGCCAACAAGACTTCTTTGCGATTTGGGCACAGTGAGTGCCCAAAAGTATGCAACTAGAATGCTTCCTGTTGTCCTGTTAATAGCTTAGCGACGCTTTTCAAAAATGATATCTTCTGGAGTAGCCAAAAAACGACACAGATGAAACGCATGAAAATTGTATGAGATCTAAACGAGGCTAGTGAAGTGAGCAAGCTGTTTTAAACGCTATTTGAAGGAAACATTAGATATAGTTGCTCGATTATTTTCTACCACCTGAATGCGGGAACAGTTTGTGGCTGAAATAAACTACTGCAGCTACTGCATAAGTTTTTTGCTTTCGTTTGAAATTCACGACTTTAAAAAATTGGTAGCAAAAGAACACACATACATCACGAAACGGAGAGACTGCAACAATGCAATTAAACAAAGCGCAACGTCACGGTCGCGAACAGGAAACGCGAACACACCCCATACGCTGCACGGCTTATGACATGTTCGTGTTGCAGCCCGGGGATGAGGATTAATGATCTTTGGAGGATTTTTATCGCACTCTCTGGCTTTTTTTTGTCTGCCGAACATCTATTCATACTGCACTGCGGCGTTGATGGGAAGGTCGGTTAGGAATGCTGCGCAATCATGGCAGTGATTGGACATATTTGCTTTTACTGCAGAATAGCTTCGGGTTGAAGTTTCATTCTAACGCCCATGAAAATGCGTTATGAACACCATGAGCAGTGTTGTGGAAATGGAAATAGAATTCAAAATTGTTAGCATGAATTCGTCAGCAGTGTTCCTTAGCGCTCCCCGGTAAAGCAATAGCTTTCTCGTGATTTGAGAAAACACTGTTCGTTGGAGGCAAAGGTTTTTACCTTTAATGCCTTAAAATTTATGGCTCCAGATGGAGAAAGGCTTTAGAAAGCGCTTAAAATAAGGTTCATTTTACCGAAGCAGCATGGGAAACGAATCCATTGGTATGAGCACGTGTGTACGCTCCACTTCTAGGCTTCCACGTGAGTGAACATCTGAGGCTCTCCTTCAGCGCTTGGTTCGATCTTTGTCCCATGTCTCGTGTCTGGTATGTTTTTACACGCGTGTGCATTTCCGTTTTCGGGTCGTTTAGTTCTGTGTGGAGCGTTACAATTCGTTCACAGTACGAGATAGCGACTGCACAATCCGGACGCTATGCTTACTCGTGAACGTTATACAGAGCCGAATCGGAATTGGGTGACGCACCGGTGGTTGGATGCGTATTGCAAAATCGGCTTACCGAAGGATGGAGCATTTTGTTATTCCGCGAGAAACATGGGAAGGCATGCGTTCTAAGTGGCTGGAGCAAGCACTGACATACTACTTAGCGAAAAAGGACAAAAATGTCAAAGTTTAGCGTACAGAATTTGGCACAAAATTTGAAAGTATATGTAAGTAAGGCGCACTAGTTAGAAGTATGGAATTAGTAAATGATACAAATCTTTGAAATGAAACAAATGGTGCATTTGGAAAGAGATCGGGCTGAAGAAAGGAAGGAGCATGGATGGTTTTCTGTTTAAAGGAGCATGCACATACAGCAGAGTAGCAGCGTTTAGAGAAAGCATGAGAAACATAAACCATTTCCCAACAAGCCAAAACCACAGCGGATAGATCAGCGGGCGGGCAGTTAGAGCGGTGAAGGGGAAGTGGAGAGAAGAAAAGAAAAACTGGAAGAACACTTACCGGGAACAGTCAGTATGCCATGCAGGGGGTGTGTGAGTTGAATCTTTGGTATCGGATGTCGAACTACAACATTTCGATTCACCGGATGAGCTCAGAACGAGCGACACCGTTTGCAGGAGCGAAAGATCTGCACTTCCGCCACTAGAATGTTCTCGTGAGTGTGTGAGTGTATGCAGAGGGTCAAGTGGAAGTCGTGCGTGTGCACAGATGCAGAAGAAAAAAAGTGTTTGTGTGTGTGTGTGTGTGTGTGTGTGGAAGTGAGTGTAAGAAGGAAGTTTGTTTTGATTACATCGAAATCCAATCCATAGCCACGAAGGATCATGTTTTGGTTTAGTGTTTGTTGTGTTGTATTTTCAATGGTTTCGGTAGGATGCCACCGAGTTTAGTTTGGATAAATGACACAGTATGTGCGTGTGTGTATGTGTTTTGTACAGTAATAATGGAAATATATCGTTGTCGGTTCGAGTTTTTGTTTCATATCGTTCATTCGTGCAGTGATAGGAAGTGAGAGAAAGAGAGTGACGTGCAGATAAAAATGTGGAAAAATAGAAAAGAAGAATAGAAGGAAGGTTCAGGCAATTATACAGAATCATAAAAATAGGTTCACGGAGGAATGTGTACATCAAGATGAAAACAAAACAGTAAACGAAAGAAAATACAAACGGAGATAATGAACCCGGGCGAACAGAAACAATTAGTACATGGGAGATAGCTTTTGATAGATTGTGATTTTGAGAGGAGACTGAATACTTTAGGCGGCATGTTTTGCTTTCCATGGTAAAGAGACACTTTCCATGGTTTAGGACGACGAGGCTAGGTGATTGATGTACGAATATTGTAATAAAATGTCATGCTCACTACGGCCATAGTGAGGGAAAATTGTATGTATAGAGTTCTTAGATATTCCTAAAATGTATGTGGTACAAACGAAGATAAGTAGTGGTGAATAAAGGGATATGCATTTGTAAATGAATTACTTACTAACAAGCGTTGTCTCGATCATCATTGGCAATGTCTATTTTACCAATTTTCAGTGAACAGATTATTATTGTGATAAATAAATTAGACGAAACAAAACACATACTGAACAGAGAAGAAAGATGGGAAAATATGGAATATGGAAGGAACAATGTTGATGCATGACGCCGTCGCGGACAGGTCCAGAACGTCATACTCTTCAATATCAGTAAAAAGCAAAGATAACAATTAAAGTTGAAGCCTAGAGCTATCCAACATAAAAATAAAAATGCTATTCTATTGATTTTGTCTTCAACCTCATCTACTTAAACCTTGGTAAGGATCACTAGACAGAAATGGATAAAAACTGCCAGATGTAATAAAATTTTAAGTAAACAGGGCAGGAGGGCAACTATCTTTCGCCAAAGCACACTCGTGCCCGAGAATATTCGCTTCCTGGGAGTCTCTGTGTGACAGAATAATTTGTTCCTTTGGATAGATTAAATTCGTAGAGGGAGTAAAACCGACGGCCCCATCAGTCGACGTAAAATGGGAATGGTAGCGGGACCAGCAAAGTGAGTTATTTATAACTCAACGGGAGCAGCACTGGGATATCTCTTCCACTGGCCACTCATTATAAACAACGAAGGGTGAATTCCTCTCGCCTGGTCCGTTTGCGGGCGTCCCCTTACTCGGTACCACATTCGGAACTGCAGCTGACAGATGCATGCTGGCAGGCTGCTCGTATCGCTTCAAACTGGAGCGCTTCTCCCGATAATTAAGTTCCGCTTCGTGCTGATAAAATCTTCCTGCCGTAACATACCGAAAGTCCGGTTTACGGGTGGACGATAGCAGTGCGCGGGCAGGTAGTATGGTCAGTTGAATGCAAAAGGATAGCTTATTGTGTTATGGTGAAGTAGTTGGAAAATGTCACCGAATGGACAAATGTTAGCACAGTCCCTGTTCCCAGGGCGCGGTACAATTTGCTGGGATGTTCTCATCGACAAGTGCAGTGGCGGCGGAGGAGGAAATACTTACGCAATCTTCTCCGACGGTGACCGCCAGGGCACGTCATCGTCGATCTCGTCGTCACTCTCGTTGTCCTCGCCGTCGATACCGTCCTCGCCTGAGATGCTAAATGATGACGACGTGAACATGTCCGGTACGGGAAGAATCGAGGGTCTCCGACTTCCTGTTGGGTAGGAAAGAAGTTTATGATACAGATGCAACAGGGATATAAAAAGAGAGGTATAGACAGCGAGAGAGAGAGAGAGAGAGAGAGAGACTTACCTCGTCTCTGGTTGAGGATGTCTGGACTGAGCAGGTTTGGGTTGTTGCCACTGGGAATCTCAAGGTGGTTCGCGGATGAGATGGTTGGTGGCCCTAATGTTGATTGGGTTGTTGTGGTGGTGGTAGTGGTATGGGGGGTCGTCGTGAACGGTGCTGCCACGCTCTCTTTGAGGTTAGACTTGGAGTCCGATATAGTAATGGCGCTGGTGAGGGCGGTAGTGCCCGCTGCCGGGTTGCTTCCACCGGTAGTGACGCTCTCCGTGTAGGTCGTTGCTGAAACGATAGTTGGCCAGAAAAGGTCGAAGAACGCTCTTATCCCGTGTTTGGTACGATTTTAAATACTTCCGAGACTAAAAGGGAGATAGTTATCAGCTGAATCGGTGGCTCATGTCACATAAGATCTTTATAGGGATGAAACTTTATAATTGATTTTTTTTTTCTGTAGTGACGGCCTGGCCGTATTGTGTTATAATTGATTATAAAATGTATAAATTGATTGCTTCAAACAAAATCTACGAACTTCGTAAGTGAGAAACGCGAGAGCAAAAACTCAATCAGAGTGAGTATCTGACAAGGTTGTCCACTAATTGTGTCAGTTAATCAATCGATTTGAGCTTCAATCTGAAGCTGGATAAATCATGACTAAATTTAATAGATCCCCACAAACTTGTACCCTTTTATTTGTACAATCATTTCTTCATCGGTAGTTTCATACAAATGAAACAAAAATCAGCAATCATATTCATCCCGTCTGTGCTTTTGGAACGGTTTTGATGCTGGAAATAATTGACTGTTGATTGAAATGAATTGAATAGCAATGGAGGAAAGCAGAAAACGGCAAACTGCAAACAAAAAAATCAACTGGCTGAAAATGGTCATGGCACTGACTCGCTCGTAAATTTATGCAAAAGCTCACCGATAAACCTTTGATGGAAAATTGAATTGTTTATCAAAATAAAATGTGTGAAGAAAAATCAAGAAACAGCACAACATGAAATAACGGCCACTGGTGATAACCAATCGTTGCAGCAATGGATACGACGAGCATAGTTTAAACATAAAAAAAACATACACGCAGCTATCCACTTATGTTGCACATGCAGATAAATTGCATCCAAACACATAGAGGTTGATGGATACACGTGTAATTAACAGGTACGAATGGTTGGGTGCAGGATTCGGTGAGGAGCAGCATTGATGCGTTGATTGGAAGGCAACCTGGATGGCAATGATGATGATGAATGATTTTAATGTTTAAACATCAACAATCGAACGGCAATCAGTTGGTAATGATTGAATGCCTGTGTGACATGCATAAATAAATAAATACTACGCAGCGAAGAAGTGAGGCTTGATAAGTGTTAGTTTAATAATTCACTAAGTAGTATTCAAGGTGGTTGAACAGATATGATGGCGTTGAAATTGTTGAAAAATGTGTTCGATTGAACAAACGATGTCCTACAGCCCTTCAAACGATGCAAATTAAGCAAAATCAATATATGGACATGACTTATTTTATTCCCATTATTTTTATGTACAGTAGACTAAACAATCTCAATGTTAAATATAATCGGGCTACACTGCGCATGAAAAGTATTACACCTACATCTATGCACGCGGAATGGCATAAGAAACATAGTGCACTTAGAACGAAGTAAAAGTTGTGTAAAGCATTATTTAATTTATGTTTGTGCAATAAAAATGATTTCGTTTGAAAAGTAAAAGGCTTATAATAAGAAAGGAAGAAAATTACGAGGAAATCTAATGTCCTTTAACGATCCTCGGGGGAGTAAGATATTCATTTGATATAATATAAGACGGTTTGCTTATTGACATGCAGGCAGAGAAGATAGACGAGTAAGAACTAGACATAGGAATTTCACTACCAAGAATAAGTGAACGAAGAAGAAGAGCTAGAGAGAGAGAATAAAAAAGAGAGGGAGAGAGGGAGACAGAGAAAGACTGGCAGAAGAAGTTTTCATTCAAAGCTACGAAGAGGAAGAAGAGATAAGAAGGTATAAAAGCCAACACAACAACTGAGGTAGCTTATTGAATGAAAAAAGAGGTATTTAACAGTCAAGAAGATATTCAACGTTCTTGATATTGCAGGTTTTTATTGGGAAACTAAGTATAGCGCAACAGGCGATTTGGAAAAAAAGGCATTGTCTGTAAGCAAAAAGGTTCCCAACGGGTCTTGTACTGATGGGGCTACAAGGTCAAGGAGCGGAAAATTGGTGGAAGTCTTCGGGGGAAGGGAACACTCACGCACGGCCAGTGTCGTGAAGTCGTGACCGTCCATCTTGCTAGTGGCCCGCGGTGAGCCGGGACTGTCGGAGTTGGCCGAATTAAGACTGGGACTATGCGGCACGCGCACACAGACCGAAGGCACTGGGGCCATGGGTGGCAAGGAACCACCCCCGGCACCGTTGGTGTTGTTGTTGATGTTGTGGTTGTTGTTACTGTTGTTGTTGTTGTTGTTGTTGTTGTTGTTGTTGTTCGCGGTTACTGGTAGGCACAATCGAGACAATCGAGAGGAAGAGTGTCATTAACAAAAACAGGAATCCGGTACCGTTTCGAGAAAGCAAGAGATTGCTAACTGAACGAGCTTCAATTGGGGATGCTTTGTTTTGATTCGGTGGAATGATGGAAAGAAAGAAAGTATGAAATGGTGCGCAAAGGATTCGTATTCCAGGTACGAAGTTCTCCGTGGACGCTCGATATAGACCCGACGTTGTTATTTTCCCTTCAAACAAAAGTTAATAACAGAAGCCATACAACAAAGCATAATGGGGAAGATGAGTGTGTCGTGACTTGGGTATGTTGTCCGGTTGTCCTGAGACACCTGGGTGAATCTAAAGTGAAAGCAACGTCCTAGGATCGTTCAAGCTATAGAGGAAAGGAGCAGGAAACACTACGCACACATTGTGGGCTTATCATAACGGGGTTTCTGATTGGGACACTTAAAGCTAGACGAGCGGGAAAGGCAAGTCACACGCACACAAAAAGAAAACCAAACCAAATTGGAAGATAATAAATTTCCAAAATTACCGCAGCAAAAGAAAATGGATCGTGAGGAGGATGGGGCTGTGAAAACGGAACAAAAAATAAGCGCATATAACACACGAGATTCAAATAACGAGAATTGGAGAGAAATCAATTGAACAAAACAACAAACTTAATTATCTGTTACAAAGAATAGGCAAATAAATCGAATAGTATGAGTTCCATTTAAAGCCGTACACGGAGGACACACGGGACATTTCAAGAGAGAGAGAGAAAGATAGAGATAGGTGTAGAGAGAGACAAATGAAGGAGGAACGAAATACAGACATAATAAAAGTGAGGTTGAGAAAGGAGGGAATCGCAAAACCACCTACCTTCCTTCGGGGGTTGATCGGGACTTTGGTTTTGATTCTGGTTCACCACAAAGGCTGAGTTCTCCTCCTTGGTAATGCTCATGTAGTAGCAGGTATCATCCTTCTTCATGATGTGACGCGGCCCAGGATTGAGCAGTATCGTGTCCTCGTAGAACTCGGGCAACTCCGCGGGTCGCACTCCGACTAAGGCCACTCCGTATCTGTCAAAGGGAAGTAGAACCGGGTTGAGGTTCACCGTGAATTCTTGGTCTTCTTCCATCCCAGCAACTGTCGTTACTCACTTGCGATGCGAATGAAAACTGGCGTAGGTGAAACTTTTTCCTTCGTATTCGCCGAAAAACCGGCTGTCCCCGAGCACGATGTGATAAATCTCGTTGCCTGAGCACTTGCCGTAAAGCCGGTGCCACTCTTCCGCCGACTGCTGGCCCTCCCTGTTTTAGGAAAGAAATTGATGCAGATGATTATTCCTAATGACGAGCAGCAATAGCAAGGGAGCGAGTGGCTGGGAGTTGTTCGAGCATAATCATAAAGCGAAGTGAATTTACTTCGCATGACACACAATTAATATACGTAATGCATGGCAGAAGAAGCCTTCGCGGTCCGGAACCAGCATGGAATGATCGGTGCTGCTTTTTATTATTGTAGTGCTCCATGAGGTAGCATTACGAAATATGATATGGTTTACTTCGTTAGATATTTCCCGGAGTGGTTTAAAGAAGAAGTTTGAATTCCAGAAACCTTCATTACAGATTATAATCTGAACAAGTTGTTGACTCGTGATAATATGGGAACTTAGGATATTACTAGGGAAGTAGTTAAAACGCTTTCTGCACTTGGATGCAGAACACAAACCAGGAAGAAAACTTACTCAACAAATGCTCCTGCATGTATGCTATGTGCCTGACCTGATTGACCTGATATTTCTTGATACACCGGAGTAACACAACCAATTCTGTGCCGATGTTTTGGGGTTCTTGCTAGCTTGCTTCTTGCCCGTCTAACATATCCATAAGGACTTTCCCTTTGATGAAATCCCGGTAGAATTTCTACTCCCAGCCCTCGGATGCATCATTCGCCTCATACTTACTGTCCTCGTGACGTGTGTAGCAACAGTGTGACGAGCGTGCTCGCCCCGGGGCATGTGCAGTTGTTAGCGAGCAGTGCATATTTGAACTCATCCTCGCAGACGACGTGCTCGGCAAACTTTACATGCAGCTTGTTTTCCGGTCTGCAAAACGTGTGAAAGAAGACGTGGTGGAAAGGCGATGAGTACGCTTCGTACCGGCGACTCCCATCCGGGGCTGTGTGCCAGGGAATACTTACCGGAAAATTTGTACATACTGCGGGATATTGGGTGCGAAATCCTTCACCGCCCAGGAACGCAGAATGGCGTGCTCGTCGGCGGCCGTCTTGTCGGCGTAGCTGCGGGCTGCGAGTATGAAGCACGCCTCAGCCTCGGCCATGCGGGCCCGTGCTAGGTCACCGTCCTTAAGACAGGAACCCTGCAGATATAAAGCAAAAGAGCTTGAGCACAACGAACGGGACAACTTGCTTGGAAAAGAAGTTGCTTTAAACTAATTGGACGATGCAATGGGATGGGGAGCACACTTGCTCGTTGCGTTCCTTTGTAGGGGTAAAATAATACGAGGGTAAACGAAACAAAGATAAAAAAAAACACATGACTGCATCTTTAGTGCGGAGCTGGGCAGAAATTAATAGAAACACGCGCAAATCGGGAAACAACGATTCGAACGACGGGATCCCACCACCGTCTCCCTGCGAACGGGGCATTAACGTAATGGAGCAACGTGCGCCCTTCGCTCGATCGCGTTTAATTAGATGAAGAGTCACGTTTCGCGCCAGACGAACGGGCAATCACGGCATCCTGTACCTGGATGTAGATGACGCGCTGGGCCCAGATCGGCACCTGCAGGATCATTCGCATGGTGGTGTCGAGCTCCATCGGACTGAGCAGCACGACGTAATAGTCCTGTAGCAGTGGATGTGCGTAGAACTCGTTCAGGAAGTCCATGATGGTGTCGGCATGCAGCGTGGTCGAGCAAACGACGACGTGCTTCTCACTCTGCGCACGGTGCGAAGAGTAGCTTCCCCCGAGCTTCTGTCGCTCCATCCACGTGAACGCCAGCTGTTCAAACTGTTGAAAACGAGCAAGAGAGGGTGAAGAGGGAGAAATAAAGTGAGTAACAACGTAAAACGATGCAGGAACGCATTAGCACAGAGCGATAGTACAGTAGCAAAATCATCTAATTAAGTTTCATTTGATTTGGCGGAATAATAATCGTCGCCGCCAGAAGTGCTTCCCCAAAAACACTGTCATTCGATCTGTTGGGAACGAGCCCTACCAACAGCTGACGCCACACGGTACAGTGTCAACAATGGAGTGCAGGTCGAGCGTGAAGTGCGACACATAAGTTTATTGATTTTCATTACTTCCGTTCCTCCACACTCGTGTGAAAGCTTTTAGTCTGTCATGGCGCATTTCGTGCCGGTTATTGGGTTGCCGGTCGAAATGGTGAGATGGAAGTGCCAGTGTGAGAATTTCTTGGCATAATGAACGATGACTGCAGTGGAAGTGTTGTTAGCAAACGGCAGCATACGTTAAGCGCTAGCACTACTTTGACATCGTTCAGTTGCTCATTAAAACAAATCATTGCATAGTCACTTAGAATGGTGCGGTTTTTCTAAGTTTGGTTTTGATTTGTACCGAAAATTGCATAACTTTAGGCGTTCGTTACTCACCTGCGTTGGAAGCACTATCAGCGCCACACAGATCATGATCACCATGAACAGCTGAGAGGGCCAGATGTCAGGCACAAAGTCACCGTACCCGACGGTCGAGAACGTCACCACCACGTAGTAGGTGCTCTGGAACAAGTTCAGGTGCCGATGTCCCGCCCGTTGAAAGTGCTGTATCCCGCAGACGCTGCAAAAACAGAAGAAACCAGGAAAGGTTGCATGTCACAAAGCTCACGTTTTATTAAAATCCGAACATAATTTTACGAACTGCGGAAAGACTTCAACATTTCCCGAAGCAGTTATTGTAAGCGACACAGGAATGCTAAAAACTACAACTTTCCAGGGATGGAAATGGATTGTTTAAATTAAATTATTACACCAGAGACACTGAAGTGAAGGCACACGGCGCACGTTAAGACATCCATCCAGCACGCCGGAACTCTACCGAAGCAGTACGATACTCCTATTGTAAACTATTCTAAGTCGAAGCGTGAATACTAACTACAGAGAGGGAGAGAGAGAGAGAGATCCTGAGCGCCAGAGACAGTGAGAACGGAAAAGCGGCGTACACATTAAGTAGCTTTATATATTTATGATACCCTCTATTCAAACCGTACAGTTAGTGACAGTGCAGAGCAACACAAAAAAAAGAAAACAGATCCTGAAGAGTGAGAACGTACTGGAACATCGCCGTATTATTATTCATACCGCTCCCTTCCGTTTCGATCCTCCACTTTCCTTTAGTGGGGCACTGGAACAACAATCTCTCGTCCTCGGTTACACTTGTGCTCGTTGTGTTGTGCTAGCCCGCCTTCACTATCGTACGGGACACCCCTTGCACCGTTCCACATGCCCACCATCAGCCATTAGCATAAATAGTGGAAATTTAAATAAAGTAACCAACCGAAGAAGAAGAAACGGGAGTAAAGGGAAAGATGCGTGAAAAAGGAAATAGAAACGAAATCGGAAAAACCGCTCCGTTTCGCTAGAGGTTTGGTTTGCAGTCTTGACCCTGGTGCCACTGGTAGCATGAGCTCGTCAGGAAACATGGACAAGGAGAAGGAGGAGGAAAGATTTAAAAGCTTCGGTTGGGTTATGTCAGGAACCGATTCGGTCGCACATTAATTATTGATTTTCATCGCGTGCAAGGGTTTCCCTTCAGGCATTCAAACCGAGCGAATGAGGTGTTGGTGGAAGGAGCGAGGTTTAATAGTGAAGACATCAACGTTTTTACATATACTAAGTTAGGAAGGCCACCATAGTGCACATCGTCACCATCATCATCATCAGATGGTTGGGGTTCGGTGTGCGCAACAGTGTGTAGAGCAGGGCAAGGAGCGCCCTCCCAATCAGAATGTCAGTTTAAGGTCTAGGCTACATTACATGGGACATCTAACCCACTTAATGGAATTGAGAAAAAGCTTACCTTGTGAACACTAGGCAGAGTAGAGTCGCCGACAGGATCGTCAGTTGTTGTGATAGCGCTGATTGTGACTTCTGCATCGCTCGATGAAGATCATTCTATTGTAGGGGAAAAGGGACATAGGTAAAAGAACGGGTCAAATGAATGCGTTATTAATGGTGGCAATAATGGATCCGAACCCAACGGAAAAGCACAACTGGAAATGGGACGGTTAAGGATATCCCTTGAGGGAGTCCTAAAATCTTCCCTAATGGACATCGAATATACGCCTTTTAGTAATTACACTGAAGAAGGGTATTAAAATCGGGGGAACTTATATGATTGCCTTTACGCGGCTCCCTGTACATGGCGGCCATAACTATTCCACATCAGTCGTCATCTCACACCCGGAAGGGTGATTGTTTGGCGTGAAGAAAGTGGCAGTATCACATCGAATACACATTTCATTGCCGTATGTGCAGCTGTCAGCACGTTCACCCTCATCCCTTCAGCAATAATGACCCACACGGGAGTACTGCTGGGATCATAAATAAAACTCTCACTTCGAACATCCAGGCTGTGCCGGCTGGTCATTCTGGGTTGATTATTCCACCAATGCAGAATTGCAGCCAAAAATCTCGCCAAAACCAACTTGGCTCATTATGATTCCTTTCGGGATGGGTGTACCTTTTAGCGCCGGGACGCACCAGCAATCCCTTCACACACATACACACACACGCGATGCTGATTGCTTTACAGCGATGACTGCAGTGGAACGCTGGTTTGGTTTTATTTTCCCTTTCCCGTCGGAACTGGAGGAGGAGTCAGTCCTAAAGCCAACGACGCTTAACGCGACGCCAGACGTCATACCCGGGCCGGGTGTCCTTGTGTTTGTTTTCGTTTGTGTTTCAAAGCTGTCCCTTTCGGCTTGCCGGCCACAATCGCTTTGCGAGTTTTTTGGAACAATATACCCTCCGAGAGTGCCGGGAGCAACGTTGAATGAGCTCGAGTCGTAAAAAATTGATATGATAATAAAATAAAAATGAATGAACCATAATCAAAACGGTTCACTGGCGCAGGGTGGTGTCCGCCTCTTTCCTCCACATCCCTGTTGATAGGGGCGGTGGTTGGGGGAGTGAGATGATAGGAAAGACAATGAGTATAAAAGGTTTTGGAGCGGTGATGCCAACAGCGTTCGTGATATTATCGCTTCTTCATGTCGTGGAGTCAATTTGGAGAAGTTGCTTCACTGTACGGAACTTTCAGCGGGTAGATGGGAGCGATATGGCTGCCCTTTTCAGCCAGTATATGGGATAAATGATTTGCCCCAAGAGGGAGCGAGAGAACACCCAAAGGAGGAAACGGAATAGGAGGATGTACGATGATGAAAGCGTCCGATTCCTAATACTTACGAACATGTTCTCGAGCGATCGCTTAGCGAGCCAGCAGTTCAGAAACACTGGAATGAATAAGTTCCTGAATGGGGGCCATAAAATCTGTTGCATGGCCGAGTTCGGGTGTCACGGTGGGATGTGCGCCAGCCAGTAGAGAAAAAAGAAGAAAGAAAGATAGAGAGTGGAAACAGTAGAGAAAACACACTTCATTAATTCTTAATTCTCAATTGAATCAGTGCGCTAGACGATGTCCTCGTAGTTGAAGTCGACACACGGCACCAATGGGAAACGGTAGGTGCTTTATCGTTGGATGACTTCTTAAATGGTGCCTTGAAGAGGGGACGAAGGGCCACTATGACCTAAGGACGACAACGTCCTTCAATTTAAGAAGAAAGAGAAAGTCACCGGCACACACACACACACACACACACACACAAACACACATTTACACACTACTACCATTGGACACACGTTCGTAGGCTCATCAGTGCCGTTTGACCAGTCGAAGAGGAGACAGAGTCATTTGTCTTACCGTCACTGCGAATGGTATCGTTGTAACGAGCTCCAGAATAAAATGAAACGATAAAATTTGCTGCCAGATGTTGCCCTGGAATGAAAGATAAAGTTTGTGGTGAGTGATGCGTAGGGCCAGAGCGGAACGTGAAACATCCCTTGTCGGATGTTAAATGTATTGAAAATAGTATGTTTGACTTTCCGAGCAGCGCGAGCTGAGCTTAGATTACTTTATTGAATTTTTAGGTCATTTTTCTATTCATTTATCTGCTACAAATGTAGTTTAATTATTTACAGAATAGTATCATTGAAAAAGACTCAGAGACTCTAGAGAAATGTAATTATTATGAGCATTTTGCATAGCTTTAGGTGGTTCTGTAAGGCTGGTTGCATACTTTTTGCCTTCATCATCCACACATTAAGTTGAAAGCTATGCAGCTGAAGTAGAAAAGCGCGTATGGTAAGTATGGAAAGTCTATGCTGCCATCAAATTGTTTATACGTAGTCATTGGCCGCCAGTTCAACACACTTGACAATATTTTCGTCGGTCATTAAGGATCCCGCTTGCGAACATTCCGAGCGTTTTTCGCTTCGTTTCCCCTCATTAAGTAAGTTGATAGTACATACTTTGCGAGCTCGAAATGAGATACGTTTGGATTTTGGGCAGTAGAATATCTTACCTTATAGCCAAGGTACGCCATCAGGAGCGCCTCCGTGAGCGAAATCAGTGCCAGCACCAACTGCACCGCCCACAACTCGGTAGGCCGGTTCACCCACAGGATCGCGTCCCAGTTGATGATGGGATCCTCCTGGAACGCTTCCTCGGTTCGCGTTGCGGACCACAGGAATTCCGTCTTATTGCCGACTTTGCAACCGTAGCTGAAAGCAGGATGAAGAAACATTAGTGAGTAATCGATGTGCCTCCGTTACGTACAGGTAAAATATCATCGCTTATCAACCGAGCACTGAAAATAAAACTGTTCAAGTAACACTGTCAAACTTACTGGTTGATTTTGACTACTACCAATTACAAAAGTATGCAGTCATCACATCAAAGCAAGCGTGGTGACTTTGACAGCTGTCGAGTCAAGAGTTGAAAGAGGAAGCTGTATGATAAAGCTTGTGAAACAAAGAACTGTTTTAGAAACGTAAAATCTAATACCTTAAATCGTTGTAAGAGTAAAAGGTAATTTATTTACGCGATGTAGAGCGTTTAGAATAGAAACATTGCTATCGAATGTTAACTTATACTGGGAAACTTGATTGGTAAGCACTATGTGGCCATTACTGAAATTATCCAGAATGAAAGGCAATAATCAAATTTGCTTGAATAGTGTGCATGTGTGCGTAGCGATCTGACAGTAAGTAGCCTACGCTGATCGATAAGAGATGCGATGCACGAACGAAAGCTTGTTTGAGTGAGTGTTAGTGAGACGATAGGCGAGAATTACTCTACTTGCGCATTCAGCTCGTAGAGCAGAAGTGATCAGTCAAGATTAATCTGTGGATCGTGCAGGATGCGAACAGAGTTTCTCTCCCGGCTTGGCGAATCAGTGGCGTCAGTGTGCATGAAGTGTTTACTGTGGTGCTGTAGTGTTGGTGTTTGTTTGTGAAGTTCGAGTTTCTTTTGGCATCGGTGTTTAGGCATGGAATGTGTTGTGTCGGTGAGATGCGTTGTCTTGAGTCTCCGTGAACGGAAAGCCAGGCAAGTTCCCTATGAACATTAAATTTTCAAATCCATTGCAAATCGTATCGACGGGTCAGGTTGGAGAACATTCTATGCAAAACCGCAAAATATGGTCGTTCTGGCCGGAAACAAGGTGTGTATCCCAAGATACAGAAAGGAAAGGTGTGGCCAACGAAAGGTAAAGGTTGTCGTTGCAATTTTCGGCAGGATATTCGTTCTAAGCTGATGTCATTTTTTGGGTGTACCCCTGGGAGCGTGATTTGCTTTTATGGCGATACGGACGGCACGTATGGGACGGTCTGTTAAAAAGCTCGTGCTTGGGTACCAACCGAAGCGTGAAATGCGTTCGGGTTCGGCGTCGGGTTTCCAAGTTTGAAAGTTCATGTAATATTCATGTACACATTAATTGAATTTGTTTCCTCTCCGAGCTCTGCCACTACGAACCCATGCGTCTCTCGCGCGGGCATTTGCTTTGTTGGACGCGATTAAGGGTGGTCGTTGCTTTGTCGCTTTCGCTGGGACTGGTTCCTTTTAATGCGTTTTGGACCATCGTTGACAATGCCTGTGCTTGCTGGAACCTCGCCAAACAACGATCTGCTTCGTCTTATCGTCAGACTATGGTGGTAGAACTTTAAAAGCGGTGCTTTCGTTCCCAAGACTGCCAAGCCAAGAATGCAAGTAGTACTTTAGTATAAGTTGAGTTGAGTTCTCCCGACTTTACTGAGATCGCCCCGGTTGTCCTTCGATGATACAGAACTTGGACGCTGAGTGTGCGTGGTTGGCGGGTTTGGGTTCAAGGTTATGCCTAGAATAGATCCCACTTAAACGCTTACGAGGTAAACAGCTTTCCACATTCCCAGGCCCACAGTGTGCGGTGGGGTGAAAGTCGAACGATTGTTTTCGTATCCCTGGAACATCTCTGGAATTCGTCTCCCTTTCCATGACGTAGGCCGCGGAACCTCAGAATACGGAACGAACTGGTTGAAAAATTAATATTCCTGGCCGAACTAGCCGAAACGTCGCAACAACATATAAAGCTTACGGCATCGATTGATATCGTTTTCGCCGGCGCGTTCTTTTTCACCTGAAAATGCCATTAAATATTAACATTTTCTTTTTTTCTCTCCCACCCTGGAGGGATGGTGCACGGGGAGGAAAAGTCAGACGGAAAAAGTTTCCATTTTCTTTGTTGCTATTCTTTCTCGGGGGACGGGCCAAACTGCTTATGATTGACATGAACCTGTCCAACTCTTCCGGATGGAGTCTTGTGGCGGAATGCTTGAGACGGCAGGATGTGTCGAATTTGTGTTTCAGATCAGCAAAAGGAAAAGTTGATTTGGGTTTGAAAACACACTAACAGAAGTTTTTGCGTGATAATGCACATATTTCTCATTTTTGTATGGAATGGAATGTCATTTTTGTATGGAATGTTGAATCGATGAAAAACCTTCACATTAGTTTTAGTACGTCTCTTGGAAAAAAGGTGCACATAGTTGACGTTTTCAATTTTTTCCAAAAACATTGACATGCTTTGAGAAAATGTCGGTACAAACATGTAAAACCAGGGATGAAACCACAATAAATATGCAAGTACTTTGTGAACACTTCACAAACACTCCTATGTACTAGGTGATCCCACAAACACAGCCAGTTGTAGGTGATGGTTATGAAAACGCACCATTTTTCCTCGTTCTGTCGTCCGAACAACCGACAGCTCGATCCACCTCGACAGGACATTCTACTGACTGGTGGTGATGAGGATAGTTAGTGGTGGACGGATTCACACAAATCCCCATCCTGCAGGAGATTATTACAAGCAGTAGTACAGCACGCAACGAGCATGTATTATGGTTCGTTTCATAATTAGGTTAACTAGGACGTATTTGGTGTGAGATCGGTGGAAGTGCGGTGAAGGACATAGCAGGATGGGAAAAAATACACGTCCAAAACCGACCAACCAGCTCAACCCCTCACACACTACAAACGGCCTGTAACTAGTTCCGATGCAGCCCACTCGCTACAGCCGTTGACGATTATTAACACCGCCATCGACACGGAACATGAAAGTTTAAATTAATGGATTAAGTGGTTTTGTATGCCTGCTGTGTGCTGCTGTTAGGAGGAAGGAAGGGACAGGTCGCTCCGGTCACACTCCACTCCTTGCGCCGGAACCATACACCACCCTTTGCTGCGGTGCGTTGTTACCGTGCGGTTCGGGAGGCGACATTGATGAATACTCGATTCGATATCGATTTTTAATGGTTCCGGGGAAATGGCTTACTTACCAGGTTGCGAACGTTGGATTCAGATCCGTAACTACCCGAAATATGTACAGTATGCAGGTTAACAACTTAAAGAATAAATTAGCGATACGTATCCTTAAACCTGTTGGAGAACGAAGCAGAACAAGAGAAACAAAATTGTGAGCATATAAAATTAGATTTTCTTTTTGCTGGAGCACGTGCTGCAAATATTATGAGCATCAGATTCGAAGCTTTCGGAGCATTGTGGTCTGTATTTGTGTGCTGTGCCGTGTTGTGCCGGCCAGCAACAACCATAAAACAAGAAGAAAAAAAAGTTTGCCTCTTCCGAAAAAGCGGAAGCGAAGCTGAAAAAGGGTTTAAATTTTCATTCAATTAGCAGGAGTTGGAAGTTTTGGTAAATTGGGTTATTTTTTTGTATGTGTGTGTGTGTTTATGTGCGTGCGTGGAGGATCTACCTTTAAGGCAAGTAAGGAAGGCAATCGATAACGGTGTTTTCACGCTTTGAAAGAGTTGGAAAAATCACTGATGCTCGGGGGAAGTGCAGCTGATGTATTACTTCCTTCACGGCAGACCATTTCGTTAGAAAAAGGGGAGGGGGAATGTTGTGCAGCACTGATTAATTGAGGTCCGGCAGGACGTCACGCGAGGCACGTGGAAGCGCACTACCGGAACTTGTACTATTTCTCCCCTTTCAGGCACACGTACACATATCACCAACGCCGGTAATTGATTGTTGCTTGAGGAAATTACACAAAGCACGGAAGGTTAAATTTGGGATGAATTATTGAGGCAAGAGCGACGCTTCGAAATTGATGCAATTACCAAGAGGTAAAACAGTGGCCATGCGGCGTTCATTTACGGGCACGAAACATATCAACGGCGTTGGAAAATGTGTCATTTTTTAAGGAGAAATGAGGAACGAACACTTTATAGTTGGTGACGTGCCCATGACCTAGGGAATGGTTTTGTGTGTTTAGAAGGGAGTGTTTACTTACTTGATCTTTGATTCTTTATAAAATATAGTTGCAGTCTTTCTTTGAATGTGTTTTCATTTACATAATATTCTACCCGTACTCTGAAAAAATAAGAAGAGAGAGAAAGAGAAAAAAAAACAATTAAAATACGGGTTTGGAATGCTGGAGACTAATCGTGCAACGCATACGACGGAACGCGCTAAACGAGAACGCTTTCGCTGGAACAAACTTGTTAAGCATCGTTTAAAAGCACGCACGTGAAGAGACATGGCTTCCAAGAAATTGCTTTCGAAACGAGACTTTCATTCGGAGACATCTTTCTTTTAGCACACTTTGTGGATGTGAATTTTGAGTATCGGAAAGCACACGGTTCACGGATTGTGCCCGGTGCGTAATGTGGTGTTGAATAATATACATTCATTCGGGCTTGTCATTTTTTAAGCAGAAAATGGATGGATTTTATGGGACACGGTGCGGATCTGTCTGCAGGCCCGAGATAACGAACAAAGAGAACGTTTCCCAGTACGCAGGAACAAGTTCCGCAATCCACGGTAGATCTGCTCTGTGGTTGCGCCAAACCCCGAAGTCGAAAGTTTGCGACCACCGTCGTCGTCATTGGCGTTGGTCTTTGTTTTACGCAGCTCGATGTGTGTTCATGTGTGGTGCTGCCGGCTAGAAGGATGTTGTTTAATAAACACGAAAACACGGAAACAATACTTCCCCATTCGCTTATCCTGCCTCAAGTCAAGCACATCGGTTTAAGCTTCGACATGTTTTGTTACGCGAGGGTTGTTTTGCTATACTTGTCCCTGCCTCTCATAGGCATGCTCCTGAAGCTCGGGAAGGTAATGGAATTGATCCAGGTTGCTCATGGTCTAAATTTCCACCGTGACGTCAGCGCAAGGTGGTGATCGAAAACGTATCGAAAAAATTGGTTGTCTGCAGGGTCGGCATCATGCGAGAGCTATATTTAATCGCCAGGACACGAAAATAAAACCACTGAATGGACTATAAATAGAACATCCCCTTCCAACCCAGAAAGGCATTACGCGAACATAGAACCATCATCTTGCGGGTCATAGAATTCGTCATTCTATGCGTTCCGATCCTACTACCACCCTCCCACCTTTGTTCATAACGATTGGTATCGTTTTGTTTTTCTGTTCTTGTTCCTCTCGGTTGCTTCTAGCTACTCGGGACTGGCTCGACCACTACGGGCGATGACGTAGTTGCCACAATTTCACGCTTGGTTGGGAAAACTTTTAACAAAGAAGCTTACACTCGTCATCCGAGCAGAGCCATGCACTGTGTTACGAGTTCTAAACCGCTTCGCTACCGTACCGCACCGGGAAAACAATTCGAAAGGTCACAGCCCTTTAAACGCTTTGGGTCGCCCTTCCCAACCGGAGCATCATTTACTTCGGTCACAACCACTCACGCACTCACACACACACACACACATACGAAGAGAAAATTACATCATCAAACGCACGAGACCGAGAGCATGGTGCAGCCAAGGTGCAGCCATGAGTCCGATCCAGGCCGGTTTAGTGTTAATCCTTGGTGGCATCAAATCAAACAAAACGCAGTAATCGAAGAGCGTTCCGGTGACGAAAATCCCTTAAGCCGACGAATGCAAATTGTGTCCCACAAGCACCACCACCACCGCCTAGCCTTTTTGCGGTCAATCAGCTGGCCTTGTAGGTTTGTGGAGGTTTTGTGGACTTGGGTTGCGTAGGTTTTGTGGACTTGGGTTGCGGGTTGGATAGTCCAGCACAGTTGTGACAGGAAAGTGTACACGGCGTGTAAAAACGAGTAATCGGAATGGCCTTCAATCTGAGTCTTGTTTCTGGCCGTCTGCAAATTAAATGGGATAAAATCAATACATTCTCCGGGGGAAACATGCAACTCAGATTCGAAAAGGGCTCGATGGTCTCATAGGTCAACAAATGAGTTGTGTACGTAAAAGCCGCCTTCCATGAGACGTTCATTCATCTAGAAGTATAAATATATTTTTTGTTTGAAGCATCTTGGTAAGTTTAACAACCAAATCGATACATATGGATTTGCATGCAAATGTTATAAAACAAATTCACACAAAAACTGAACAAACTTGCATTAACGTGTCGTTTGCAGCCGGCCGGGAACGTATGAGCCGCATGTTTCCGGTGTTGCAAGAACATTGGAACCGTCTCACGGTTGACTCATGGAAAAGTAAACTAAATATAACCACTTTTTCAAGGGTTGTGAAAAATGAATTGCTATGGAAACGACTGCTAATTGATACGACGTGATCGATGCACGATGAAGCGGAAGCATGGGTTTTGCAACAGTTAATTACACATGTGCACACAAGTGAACTCATTTCGTTCGAAAATCTTGCCCTCGTGCATTGGAGAAATTTCCATTTCATGTACAGCAAGCGAGAAAGCTTTTCGCTGTTGTTACCTGCGGTGCATGTGTAAGACACATGTTTCGTTTTGACTGCGAGACAAGATTCTGTTCGTTCGGTCGTGTTTGGAGGCGTTTTGTAGCTCTGCTTTTGTTGCCCGCGCCAGCAAAGTTAATTGAGTTATAAATTCTAATTTAAAACAAACACACTAAACTTTGGTGGTTCTGTGACTGTGCGTGTGTGTGTGTCTGTGTGACCCAGCGGCTGATCAACTGTTATGATCGTGCAAAATAGCGGCGGCAGGAGCTTTCGCGTGCGGTTTGGGTCGAGCGCCGGAAGAACCGTTTGGAGCTAGGCTAGCCTGTGCGCGATTTGTTGACTTGCACTTTGTCTGGGTATTAGTTAATTTGAAAAGTTTCATTACCGTCGGCGTCACCCGAGTCGGCGGTACTGCTGTTGCTTTCGAGCAGGAAAAATCAATGTTATTGGGCAAAATACAGCATGCTTGGCTGCAACGTTTCGAAACGAGAGCAAAGAGCCTACAACGCTTTCCCACTTAACAATAACAAAAAGACGAATTAAAAGCACTCTAATAAACCGTAGCCGAGCTGCTCGAGTTTTTGCAAACGGAAATTAATCGTGGATGGTGTAGCTCATTAGCATCGAATTCGTCGTGTTACCAGATACAGATTCCGCTAAGCTGGCACACCAATTAAAAGTGAAGAATGATTCCAACGGTTTATTTTTTTCTTTTTCATTTTTATAGAGACTTTGAGTCGACAGGATAACATTCGCCGCTACAATGATTCCGACCGTGAAAAATGCCCCGCTGAAATGTTTTCGAGCGATGGGTGCGCCTGGTTGTTTGTAACTTGGCACAGTGTAAAAGACCGAAAAGAAAAAAAAAAACCCAACAAGTATAAGGAAAGCGAATAAAAAACAGCTTTAGATGTGATACTGAAGGGAGCTGTTCGAATTACCTAGCAGAAAGTGGCGAAAATTAGAAGAAAATAGATAAATAGAGAAGAAGCTAGCCACGGAACTGGGTCGCATTTTAATGATGGTTCCATTTGCTGGACCGCTTTTGTTCCTTTATTGTCCTGCGATCAGCATACTGCCTGCAAATTTAAGCTCGTAAAACAAGTTGCTTTCCTTTTGCAAAACAACCTTTCATTCAGTCACACGATTCGATTCCGAATCCAGTCCCATGAATGCTTGTAACGTGACAGTGTGCAGACTGGTTCATCTTTTGCTTCATCTTCTTCTTAGCATGTCTTTCCACCTCCAGCTTCCCTTCCAGACACAAACCCAGGCGGATAAGCTTCAGCGAAGGCTAAGGGATTTGCATGCGCACGTGCGTGTGGACGCGCGCGCGCTCGGGAATAATTTGTTGCTCCGGCACTCCGGGTTGGGCCGAGCCGGGCCGGCCGGAATGGGATTTGCAAGATAATAAATTGGATAAATTATGATCAACATTATCGAGATAAGAGAGCGAGAGCGTCTTTTGCCGGGTATTTGAGATGCGTCTTGCCTGCGCCATTGATACGGAAAATACGATTTTTCATCCTCCAGCCATCATGGTCATGTCACAGCCATTCTATCTCGTTGCTGTGAGGCTTTTCGGGATCGGATACGTATGTTGAAACCGTCATGCAGTGCCCCTACAGCACCGGAGCCGATATTGTAGCGTTTGGTACAAGAGATGGCACTGCAGAGCGACAGAGATTGCGAAAGACAAATGTGTGAGGTGTTCCTGCCGAAAAATGGTTCCTTGTTTCTGTGCTGAGCTGTTTGTTTCTTGCTTGACTTCAACTGCAATCGCTACCGCACTGGTAGCACTAGTGGCTTAGCTAAATTTACCGAAAAGATAGATTTGGAACGGGATAATGTCCTGGGTATGGCATCGCAGCAGCAAAAAGAGAAAAGAACGTTGTATATAGTTGCAACGATGCCACAGATAAAGGGATTGAATTTGAAAATTCATTTCTCGAAACCGAGTGACAGCACCGAGCTGCTGAAGCCACTGTCGGAAGCGTTCCCACCTGCAGTACTGCGAACGCGGTAGCTGCATTGGCGCATGTAGCAAAAGGGGAGATGCATATTTTATCTGGCGGGAAGTACGGCTGAAAGGTTCGTACTGATGACAAGCATGACTGTGGCGAAAGGGGAGGACGCAGAAACGAACAGCTGCATAATGCAATGTGCATTCCAGTGCTTTATTGTGGCCTCAATGTTTCGGTGATAATCGCATCACGCCGCATTGGGTTCTTCTTCGGTGTTTGTTTTCGAGGGAAAATCAATCCTGATCGGGCATCTGTATAATTTCATCATTTCCTCCACGATAACACTAAATTACTGCTAGAAGAATGAATTTTCAACCTTCCCTTTTTTACGGTAGAACAGCGCGTCAGAAGGAAATTGTGCCTCTGTGTGCTACATATTTCCACTTCTTCGCCGCACATCGGCTTAGAGTTTGTGGAAAAGTTGTTAACACCGTTTGTCGCAGCTGTTTCTAGTAATAACGATCCGTATTCCGTTGCACTGGTGAAGGTCAACGGTGGTGTGTTTCGCTCCGCCCATGATGCCACCCTTGGCATTGCAATTTGTCGAATAAACAATGTTGAAATTGTGAGCGAAATTTCTCTTCCCTCCATAAGTTTGTGCAATTGCACAGAATTGCTTCACAAACGATGCCTTAAAAATGCCAGCCAAGAAGTGTCGTGTTAGAGGTGGTGCTGTTTCCTTCCTCCTTGCGTTTCTCCACTGTGTGTTTTGTTCGGTTATCAACTTTGTACAGAACAACAAAAAAGCCACTTTTCTCAAACAGTAGCAGCAGGATTCCTTTGTGGTTGTGGACAAAGTTTCCCAAATAATGCATCGGGACCGGGACGGGTGGTATAGGAGAAGGTGTAAGAAGGTGCTGGTATAGGAGAAAGAGGGGAAAAAATCAACCCCGACACGATTATTAGAACGCTCGGGAACGGTAGGAAGCGTTTTTGAAGTGGATGCTGTTATAAATGTGCTTGTGGTGGGACCGGAGGATTCGTTTTCCTGTCAAACATTCAGGCAAAGTCATTTTCAGCAGCTTCGGTCACAACAATGGTCGAGGTCGACCGCTTGCAGAAGGTGCGGTGATTAGGGAATCGGTCAAACGTGGGAAAGAAAGGAATTAGCAGATCATTTCGGGCGAATCACTCGCTCACTCACAGTCACAGACGCTGCTGATTGCGGTAAGGAAATCGGTGTGAAATGAGCTTTTGAAATGTTTTTTTTTTTACTTTTTTTCAGACCTGTACGACATCTTCCTTCCTTTTTTATTCGCTAAAATGTCAACCGAGCTGTTGTTTGAGTAACGAGTTGGAAATTTTAAAGCAATCCGCTGCTAGTAAGGTGCTGTTAGTAATTCTCATTCGCGAATTGAATTACTTACGTGTTGGTGGGATAACATTTTTCGTATTTTTTTGCTTGACAGTTTCTATCATTACAATGAGAAGAGAACCTAAAACGTCCAAAGATTCACAATCGCTGTCCAATTTTAACGAGGGACAGACAGTAGTGAATGAATTATGTAATTTTTGTGTGTTTTTGTAAGGCCACTTTAAAAGTGTTTAGCTAAAAGGCGTGTTAGAAAAAACATGCGCAAAAGTTTGACAGATCTGGCAGTTGTCGTTATGTACAAGGTCGTTGAAAATAATAAGAAATAATGCTCCATTCGTAATTCATTGTTGGTTAAAAAATAACTAGAACCAGGAATTGCTATACGTTATGCATAACTTTAGGCGTTTTCGGCAATCAAGACAATAAGTTTTAATGTCGAATGCTGTAGAATATGGTTTAACAAAGGTGCGCTTGCTAATCAGCAGCGACCGATCACTGTGACGCCATTCTGCGTTGCTGCGTAAACAATAATTTCTCTTAGTTACAGTAATTAAATACCGCCGCTTCTACAAGAGGCAGACGATAACAAACAATGTGCTACGTGTGAAAAGATGGTTCAACAGCATACACGAGACATGGACAGATTATCTGTATAGGTCGCTCCGTGGCAGACAAGGACACGATAAATTTGCTCTTCAAACTCCGACGGAACCCGATAGAACCATTTTCAGTACCGTAAGGATCTGAATGTTTGTGCAACAAATCAAAACCGTCTGCTTTAACCGTTTGTCACAAAGCGAGAAAGAGGGCCAGGGCGAGTGTACCAAGATGAAAGCCAGCGTTTGGGAACGTCTCGAAGGGTCCATAATAATTGCTCAAGCACTTAGCTCGCCCGAAACCCGGTGCACGTGCAAGGGCCGGCGAGCACTTCAAATTTCACGCTCAGCCAAGCTCATTTTTCATCATTCATTTGCGGTAAATTGAGCCCTCGCCAAAACTGGGCCCAAGCTTCAGCAGCAGCAGTATCACACTCGACGCTTTGCCAAACTTAATTACAAATTTGCATTTCCGTGAGCTTTGCTGACCCAGCACCAACCCTCCCGTGCACGACGCCTCCTCTTGCCGCGTGTCACCGAGTGAGGTTCAGGAAAGGCCGGCCAACCGGGAGAATATCCTTCCCCGGGAAAAGGCCCACGAATTTCGTGGAGGGAAGAGGAAACGTGAGGATGAATGTTTTTCACCTGAGAATAATATTTACCAACCGTCCTGCAGATGAAAGCTCGACGGGTCGGATTACATCGAATAATAAGAGTAATTTGTTTCCGTCGGGGGCATGTAAATTGGCATTTCGGAATGTTGTTTCTTGCCGGGCGTGGGGAAAGTGCCGTTTTCTGCCGACCCCGTCCTTACGGCCGGGGCAAATCACTTCATCGGAGGTAATGAATGGCGTAATTAAAGTGTAACGAAACGCATTCCATTACGGCAAACAAGAAGCTGCGTCTTGAGCGTTGCCGGTATCACATCCGTGAAATATGGGGAATCCACTGTAAACGGGATAACTCTTTTGCTGACAACGCACGAATGTAAATGTTGATTCGAGCTGAGCGTGAACAATAGCAAACGGTAAGCAAATTTTACGGCTGTTACTCGAAAAGGGCAGCAAGTGAAGCAAACAACTCGTTCACCAAAATGAAGGATGATAGGATGGTGCTGGTGCGGGGCGGTTGAGGTCAAAGGCAACGATAATGATACAGTTTATTTTAATGCAATGGTTGAGTGGAATAAGAAGCCACCGTAAAGGAGTTTGTGGTTTTGCGAAAGAGCTTTCCCGTAGTATTTCTGAGAAATGAACGTCATGCAGCGTCGTATTTCGTGGACACACCACGTGGAACATTACAGGCCGGTGCGTGATGATATACGCTCTATTTAAATTTCTCGTTTCTATTTATAAAAAAGGACCCGAATCCATTGTTCTCCAGAGTTAGATAAGTAGCACGGGATCCTTGAAGTCAAAACATATTCCAAGTAACGACGGTTTCAGGTTGTTTATAAAGTTAAGCATTTCCTCTTAAAAACAGCTAAACTGTTTACGAATAGTACTTCTGAATATGGACAGCGCCACATCCCATGGCAAGAAAGCAGCTACATTGCTTCCGAGAACACGATTTGAAATGAATTGAGCCCTAAATGAAATCGCCCAGCCCGGTTACGATGATGGGACAATCTTCAAACATGTTAATCTTCTGCTTCCACAACCAACATCATTTTCTGCTGAGCGGCGCCGGTTCATTGCATTTGCCCATGAGATGAGCGTAAGTGTGGGTGTGTGGTGCTAACGTGGAAAAACGGTACATCCTTTGGAACGGATCCATCCACGTGCAGCATTAAGCGATTAAGCACTTGAAAAGGGCAATCCTGGTAAGGATAATGTTGCAACGAGCAAACCCTGTACGTGTCATCAAAAGTCGGGCAGAACGTTAGCATTTATGTTAATTTCATGGCTGTGGGTGAGCTATACGTGTCCCGTAGATAGTTGGTGATGTTTTCGTCCCGGAAGTAGGGCACATATCGTTTGATTTTGCTACCGTAAGAAAAAAAAACCTGAAAATCACACCTGACATGAAGGGCACCGTCGCTCTTTTACACAAGTCAGACATGTGTGATATTGATTTTAAAGGTTATGTTTTCTCTGCACGGATTAACGAACACTCTTTAAGTATTGTTTAAACATAAAACTGGCACAAACACCGCAGTGTATCCTTTGCGTGGGCGTGTAATTGAAATTGAATGTGAATTGTGGTAGCTTCTTTCTAACCCCTATGTGAAGGGTTAAAATTGCAAAAAAAAAAAAACAGAAGAATAAACGAAAGTATGTGGTAATACTTTACGTATCTTAATCTAACATGCCACCGACAGCAAAACCCAAGAAATCCGTTGGGAGCGAACCGTGCGACAAAATATGCTTCTCCGAAAACGCTAGCGAGATCCCTTTTTAAGCATCTTCAGGCTATGGGTGGAAGATCTCCCTCTTTTTCCCCTTATTTGTATCTTCTGTTTTCGCTATGCTTGTGGTCAAAAAGCATACAAACCCCGCCCAATCGCGAGTGTGTGGTATAAAAATGGAGATAAATGGCAACCCGGGAGCCTGTAGACACCATAAACGTGTGGTTTATACCATCTTTTCTTTGTCGCGATGGCAGATTTTTGTTCTGTTCTATACCATTCCGTCCGTTCTACAATATTGCCGTACACTCGATCGTTTGGCCTCAAGTTCTTGCTACACAATCCTTTGTTTAATGCAGTGTTCACACCCGCTGGCTTTTCTGGGGGTTCATTGCGTGGTATGTTTTTTCGTCGTAATGTTCACCTTCACCCCAGCAGCAGGGTGCGTTCGATAACAGCGCACACTGATAGGGTTATTACATCGCTTGTAAATTGTAGCCATGAACTTCCGCCCGACCCGCACCGACCGAATGGGAAAAGTGGCGTAGTGATGTGGTTACCAAAAGTGGGTGTGAGTTTTCGGGTCGCACTGTTAGTTACCGGAGACGTTCGTGCTTGCGTTTTTTCGCCTTCAATTTTGCAAAACCATATATTTTACCACGGCAATGAACTACCGAAATCAGCATGTCAGCGTACAGTGTTGCCCCTGCAGGGAATGTGGGCGAAAATGGACCGGGAAAATTATCAGCCCATGTGGGGCTGCATGTGGGAAGGCGCATCATGGCGCACCCTAAAAGTGATGGGACACTATGTGGAAGGCTGTCCAATCCCTCGACTGGTTGTGGAATACTTTGGCGAGTGTGTGTGTGAAAGAGAGAGAGGCATTTGTGACACTAATCATTAGTCAGAATCAGTTTGGGACTCGAATAAAATAGCGGGAAAGCTATTTCATCCGCACAATGGCTGAGCTGACGAGAAGGAATGGCTTTGAAGTGAAGGTAAATATGTGTTTGTGCGGTAAAATCAGACCCTACGCGGGAATTGATGGTACCATGTGCATGTGTCTGCGCGATCCCTAACATAAACACACGAGTTCGGCTTCTAGTTGTCGTGCAACGATGAAGGGCTCATTTAGGCTCACGAAAGGTACTAGGGTTAACGTAATAAACCAGTTGGCTGCAACACAACAAATTCATCAGTTTGCTTTATCAGAATGGATTATAGAGGGCCGAAGTTAATCCGTCGCGGAAACTGATAATGCCGAGCCGGAAAAAGCCGCTATAAACCAGTTTTGCTATGAGAATTGCATATCTAACCGGCGCGTACCGCAATGCGTGGAGAAGGTATGCAACTCGCGTCACAAAAGACTTGTTTTCTTCACCGTGCTTCGTTACAATTATTTTTTTTATAATTCACATTTCTCCTGAGGGCAAACAGGATTGCTACAGCGAATAAACTTATCACAATTTCCGCAACAAAACGATATCAAGAAACCCCATGTTTTACCAAAAAAATGGCAGCTTTTCTTTTGTTGCAGGATGTTGCGATAAAATTGTTTTCTTGGTTATTTTTCTTCTAGAAAGCAGGTATGAGAACAATTTTAAAACGCAATTAACGAACCATACGCCAGTTTTACGAGCGTTTTGAGAAGAGCGAAAACAACATTCACAGGATGTGCTACGTGTTGCCTTGCGATAGAACAAAAAAAAACCGTTTTTTAGTCAGTAGCAAAAAGCTGTCTCACTCACTGCAGGCGCCATTTAAACGTGAGAAGCGGCAAAATTATAAACGCAATAAAGATGCCTGCATTGCAAACCAACTTTTACAAGATTTTCTTAACTGTCTCACTGGAGCCTTTTGTGCTCCTGCGACCAAGAAAAAGGAAACGGCGAACAATAAATGTTAACAGCGGTTGTGCAGCTCCACTGTTCGGTGCACTTTTCCAGCACTTCCTCCCAACGGAAGTGGACGAGCGGCGGTACTGATGAGGAGGTCGATACAAGTGCTGCAGTATTTATGGTCGCTTGAGCAGCAGGAAAAAGAAGCATATTTATGCTCGGGTGAGTTCACCTGGTGTCCACGGAGCCGGATTTCTTGCCGGCAGGCGAGATTGTCACGTTTCGCTGCATCGCGAAAGCGAGAAATTTTCAAACACTTAAATGCCGATACTTTTGTTGCTTGACAGTAAGCTTCGAGCACAGTTTCATGTATTTTTTCGGTGTTGTAAAAAAGGGTCATTTGAAAGCTGTGACAAGAAGATCGATTACATTCAATGAATGGCAGGACCATCACTGCTGGTTAGTCGCCGTTTTGGCACTGCCGTCATGGTATCTGCATGCACAAAGGACACGTTCATAACGGGCTCCATTCGGGCGTAAATCGAGGATAATACGCTCAACGCTTGGGAACGGGAGTGGGCTTTTTCCAGTTCTATTTTTAGAGCTCACAATTGTGAAGCACGCTCGCCACTGCTCTCCGCATGTGTGGATTTAAATTTAATCGAGCCAATGATCATTATGGAAAATGAAACTGGATCTCAACCGAGTGTCCGACCGACCGACCGACCGACCGACCGTATGCTGACGTGCGGGATACGTGCGCTTCGTTGAGAGGTAAATTTCATTTCAAATAAAATCACTCCGGATTATAGCAAGCAGCAGTGACAGTCCCACTGGCAGCACCGGGGAATTGGCACGAGTGCTAGTTTTCACACATGATCAGAGGCATGGAAGCCAGCCCAGAATGGGTTCCTTTTAATACTCCGGAGGTAATTTCACTGCACCGAAAGCAACACCAACTCGAAAGGAAAGGAAATCGAATGTTTAGAAGAGCGAAACGTAGTTGCTGGATTTTCCCGGGATAGTAACCTTGGTATTTTATCGTATGAATCCCATGAGGTCAAGCAGTTGTAGGATGAGTAGCGACTGGTTGCTGCCATAATAAATTCCCCCGGACAGTGAAACGAAGATGAGCTGCTCCGTGCTTGGGGCATCGGGAACGCTTAGATATGATGCACGCAGGTTGTCGGACGATACGCTGGCACTGTGCAGCAAGCTGCTCGCGGGATGTTTGTTTGTTTCCGATTGGTTTGGGGCGTTGTAGATTAATTAGTTGTGTACATTAGATGTATGTTTTCACTTTGTTTTGTTTTGTTTGCTGCACACGAATTGAAATGCGCTCTACCGTACGCCTTTCACTAAATTGCATCCGTTCGCACCAAAGACATCACGCGCAATGCATCAAAACTTTTCACCAAAACCACACGCAAATTCTAATCACTTCATCAACTACGTGCCCGTTATTGTGTTACAATTTTCACTTCAAACCATCCAACGTGAAGGAACGGGGTTTTTGCGGAACTGAACTGCTTGCAACCACTTTCGATTCCTTTTTTGGACGTTTTTTCTTTCACGGAACGAAGGGGAAAATGGCTGAGTACGGGATTTCTTCCAAGATCACCTTAGGAAAACTGTTCACGACGTCATGTACGGGGAGTGGTACGGGCAGGGTGTAGATAAGAATGGATCCCTCCCGATGCCTGCGACACGTTTCGACGCCTGTTGGCGTCATTACCGATAGGGAAACGAAGCATAATCAATATTTATACAAGCTGATAGTCCGGTATTGGAACTCTGTTAAGTTGCTGGGGGCATGGGGGTTGGACACTGTTTTAGGACGTCTGGTGTGCCGCTTGCACAATCGGCTAATCGATAAGACACGGAAGCAGTGGGGCCGTCTAGTCCCTCTCAGGGCAAGGGATTAATTTTTTTCGCTACTCTTTGTCCTTATAAATCACGATTCTATATATACTTGAAGAAGATGGCGGTCCACTACTAGAAAGATGCACTTCGGGATCAATTCATTTTCGGTTTTTACTATTGCTTCAACGTTGCACTAACATCACAGACTGTTTCGGTTCAGCTTTGTACACACTGTGGGTTTTAATGCTGGCTGCAGATTTCCGCACAAAGAACTTTCTCAATCCTACTGCTGCATTGCTGCACTGTTGCGTTGATTTTGTTTGGCTTGATCGTTTCGAGGTGGTGGCTTTCTCGAACCAATTTCCGTTTTTAACGACCGCACGATAATTGCCTAATTGCGTCTACACACTCCGTACCGGAAGCCGTTTCCATCCCCCGGTTCCTCACACACACACACCATCGCACATACAGGTGCAGTAGCAGGCATCCCGCACGCAGGTGTGTGTGTGTGTGCGTGTCGGTTTATATGGCGCGAGATGAGCTTCGACCCGCTTGTGCACGCGGTAACGGTCGTTTAGCAACTGAAAAATGTGTCCACGCTTGGCTCGGGGAAAGGCGAGACAGTTTTCCTCGGGCTTCGGCTGTGCGCTTAATGTGGGTTCAGGAGTACTGGAGGGGCGGTGCACGATGATGACGATGATGTTCGAGCGAGACGCAACATGGAGTGACTTTGCTGGTGAAGCTTTTTGGTTGCTGTTCTCGCTAAACTGTGCTACACTGTGCGTTAGTGAAGAGACGCACCGAGCCTGCCTTGGTTCGCATGCCCGTGGCGGTGAGTGACGCATGAGTGCCCATCCGGTTCGGGCGCTTTTGGGAAACAGCTGATCGAAACCGAACGTGGAACAGAGTATGCGAGTTAGAGCGAGCCAAAGGTAGGTCGTTGTAACGATTTGTTTACGTTTTACATTACCACGAAAAAAAGAGAAAAGAGCCATTAATCGAAGGGGAAGTGTACGGCTTTTCATTTAGTTCGGAGAAAGCTTCGTATCACCCGAGGCAGGAGCTTTCGGGCTTTTTAGTTTCCCCTTAGAGGTGAGTGCCGATATGACTCCACAAAAACACGGTGTCGGACTTTAGTGGAGTATTCAGAATGGAAAAAAATCCTCAGCGGTGCTTCCGTGCAGGGAAAATGCATATATCGACCCTACTGCCTTGGCACTCTGTCATACATATGACAGGGCGTTCAGGGTCGGTAGGGGAGTGGTATTGGAACAAGAATCCTGATGCTGTTCCCCTAAATGGTATCGTACAGAAATGCCACTGTCACTAGGGGATCTATCTGGGAGAAGTGGAAACCACTTAAAGGATAGGCGCTGATACAGCGTTTTCGTAATGGATAAGTACTGCGGGTCTCGTTCTAGCATACATGCTAAAACAAACGCAGGCAGGAAAAAAGGAACGACGTATACGAAACAGAAAATCCACCCATTTTCAGTGAACGGGTTTTGAGACATGTTTTATCAGCGATGTAGCAGGGAGTGTAGGTAAAACCCATTGCTGCCGAAATTTATTTCAGACCCTTGAGCATGTTGTTACTTGCGTTAATTCACATCTTCACTGGAGAATAGGGCGTTCTTGCAAGCAAATGAAGCAGTTTTATAATAAATACAATACCTATAAAATGAAGCTGTAATAATACCTTCTCACAATTGTTGAGTCTTATCACGAAGAAGTAGTTGGACTGTTATACATAATGTTTAAATAGAGAGCATTTTGCTTTGCAGATTGCATACATTCAGGAGATTGGGTTTGTATAACTGGTTTGTTAGTATAAAGGAAAGTTTCTCGTCACTGCTGAATAAAAACTCAAAAACTGTCACAGCTTAACTGCATTTTTATAATAAGCATCGTTCAGTAATCGTTCTGATTTGTTTCTTTCATGTTTCTCTTAAAACCGCATTGCGAATTTTGTCGCAGCAACAAGTGACAGTCATGGGACAAGCAACAGACGATGATGTTTCTAATAATCGGGTGTGTGGGTGTACATCTCATTAGATAACACATACCACCATCGATTGTCACGACACGTACAATTTAATCGCCACTCAAGGCTACGACGGCTCTATTGCTCTTTGCAGCTCTAGTATTCTTCCCAAAACCCTAACCCTAAAATTTGACGTTAAGGTCCTTTCCGTAAATGAGTCGTTAAACAAGGTATACTGAAGGATAAGGGACGTGGCGAGAAAGGGATTGGAATAACTGACTGACCACCGGAAAACGAAGCCATGTTTGTTCAGGATACGGTTCGTAAGTGATATGGACTCGGTTACGTTTCGGTTGCTAACTCTGTTTCACTGCGTTCTTCCACACGGTGCTCAGTCACCTTCACTTCCCTTTCCCTCTGGTTTTTGTATCGTATATGAGAAGAATAACAGAAAGTTGATAAATATTTTATTTGAGTTGGGGTTGGAGGGAGCATTTTTGGACTGTCCTTGCGTATCCTCGCACCGGTTGTGGTTAGACTAGAATGCTATCATCAGCACGGTTTCCACCACCAGCACGACCATAAAACCACAGGTGTGCGAGCCCTCGACTGCTTGTGTGATGTGGTTTTTAAAGCGAAAGTAAATGTCGCGCTGATGATCACTTTGTTTCATCCGAAACACATGAAAAAGGAAGAAGCATTAGCATGAGGAAAGCATTATTGCAAGGTTATTACAATTCCTGCGGGAATGATCGGTTCCTTTAGAGTAAATCATAGTTATGTAGATAAATGTGGCGCACGAGTAATTACTCTCTACCTGGTCCCAGAGCGGAAATTCCATCGATAGACGTGATGCATTTATGATTTTGATTAATGACGAAACAAATTTTTGAGTGTGCTTGTAGCAAATGGAGAATAATCACAATCCCTCACACACTCGATTTGATTATAGTTTAATAGTTCACCTTTGGTACGTGCCAACAAAGGGACATTTTTCCACTCCATTGAAGGCAACAAATGAAACTATAGACACCACAGGTAGTCTAATTGGTCTTAAAGCTCCAATAAAATGGCCATCAGCAAAAGCTCCCATTTGAAATCCCTTACCATTCCTTACCCAATCTTCCTGGATTGCACAGCTCGATGGACCTCGGGTATCTTTAGCATATCTCACCGAATATTCCCATACTAATCTAATTGCATACTGTCACACACTGGACACTAGTTGATTAGAATTATGCACAAGTCAGCGGGTAACACATTGCATGTGCATATGCATGCGCAATAAATGTACGCCAAACTAGGAGAAAGCGTAATTACGATGCTGCAAGTTTTTGAAATCGGAGGGAAAGGTAGCACAAGCAGGGTTGCTTCGTTACATGAAGCAATCCTCAGTTTGGCCACGCGTTCATAGCGAGTGTTTGATGTTAGTTCATAGGAAGAGTTGCATGGGGCGTAGAGCCTTTGGGGTGGGCGATTTGAGAAAAGAAAGAGGTTTTGAAAACTTTCAAAGGCACCATATGCACCATGAAATTATAATAAAACAGAATAGCACTTGTTGTTCAGCTGAGCCAGTTGACAATTTAAAAATATCACCTTTTTGGTCGATCGTATTGCATGAATTTAAGCACTGAGGGTCGGTTTAAACGCTTTGATTGATGGGTTTGCGAAGAAATGATGAGTAACTAATTACCACATTTCTTTGATGATTCCATTCAAATCCTAGAGCCTAGAGACGAAACCTTCTTACGATTCGTGTCGTCTTCACGAGTCACCACTGTCTTGCAGATAAAGATTGCATAAATAAAGTATAAAAAGATTACTGCCGGTGAGATCGGACAGGTGAGCTAAAAGCAGGAAACCCATCCAGTCGAAAGAAAGGTCGGAAGAGAGAGATAATGCAACGGAAGAAAAAGTTTTTAATGAGAAAATTTCATTATTTTAAGTTTAGTGGTGACAACAAAGCCCCGCGAGAGTGTCGAAGGTTCAGTCACGATGAAACTGCAGGGGAAAAGAAAGCTGAATGTAATGTAAGTGAAAGATTTTTCGTCATCCAGTGTAAGCGGCGCGGTTTGGGTGAAGATTGGAAAAATTGACAAACTTAATTTTGATTACAGCGTGCAAAAGTTTTGGCAGCACAACGATAGACAAGGGAAGAACAGTTGAAGATGATGTTGGATTTTTTTCCTTTTCAAGCTAGTCTGTTTGGGTGAGAATCGCTTTAAAACGTGAACGCATTACAAAAACAGGCGGCCACTCACTCTAGACTTCACGGCTTACTTTGCCACCACGTGCACACCTCGTAAAGTGTTTTATTTTGATTCTTTTTGTTTGTCTTCTGAGCCCATCAACAAACTCCAAGATGAAGCTCATTAGGGGAAGGAAGGGAAAGGAGGCTACAACAGTGCTTTAACAATAAATACCTTGGGATCTGCAGCGCGATCTCGTCGAGACTGTCGGACGGGCTCATGGGCGTCTTCTCGAAGAGGCGCGACGGTCCGAGCGTCAGGTGGCTGATGCCGGAATTGCAGGACACACCACGGAAGACTTTGGCACCACGCCGTTGCCGCTGGCGCTGCTGCTGCTGTTGCTGCTGCTGTTGCTGCTTTTTGCGCTTCTTGTTGGCCTCCTCGCGCTGGAGATTGTGCAACCGGAAGAAGAATAGCGACATGCTGCTCTTTTGCGTATCCGCCCGGTATCGTGTACGCGAACGAAATAACGCCAATGTGGGCGCGCGGAGTTTTGATTCAGTCGACGATGGTGATGGCGGTGGATTGGGTAATAATGTATTTAAAAATTGGAAAAAACAAAACGCAAACACACCACAACATTGTCACAACCATAATGAAGGGTTTTTGTTACACAATTAAAAGAGTAAAACAAATGGAAATGATAGTTCAAGGTTTGCACCACCCACATGTAGTAAGGCTTGCAGCATTCAGGTTATGCCTTTGAACTACAATTCGAATCAAATGCTGTTGAATGAAAGCAACCAAACATAAAAATTTAAGCAGAAACACAACATGCAAACTACACACAGCATGCAAAGAACAATGAGGGCACATGGGCGTTAGCGAAACAAGCGAAAGCGTCATTGCTGTAAGGAAGATCAAACGGTTGAACCCTAACGAACCCCGGCACTGCCTGGGAAGGAGCTAAAGTAGATGAGTTGATGATGGAGCTAGCAAAGGGACATGCAAATGAAGCAAAGCTCAGTTGCACCGAAGCTCGTTTGACGATGAGGTTTCTGTTATGGAACAGTTTTGGGAGTAAATATTGAGTTTACTGCGAAAGTTTGTTGCACATTGTACACTCAGAAAGGCGATAGGAAATATGACAGCGGTGTAAAAGTAAAGCAGTATAGAATATACAAAGTTATTATTTGAATGCCATGATTCGAATTTTCAACCAGCTACTCAACAAATTGAACTTTTTTCGTTTCGAAACAACCCATAATCATATTTTCCGATTTGTTTCGCTACCACCCATCCCACCCATTCTAACCAATTTCCGCACCGGCATGAAATGGAAACACTAGCAAGAGATATTAATTTGTGGATACGCTTTTAATTAAAATAATTGTAAGCTAATGTGACATTAAGGTTGGGGCGCACTCTCATTGCAAAATTAATGATGAAAAATGGCATTTCAAAAAAAAATAGACTGTAGCACGGGGCTTTGGAAATTCAATTTCACCGTGCTACAGGCATCCCGCGCGTATCGTATTAATAAACATGTTGATAATTTCCGTATGGTTTTGTAATTTCACGGTAGGCCAACGAAAAACAACCACTGGCTCAACATGGGTCAAGTGAAGCTTGTCTAAAGCAACAATTCACGAAACGTTTTGCCTTTTTCATTTTTCAATGGAATGTATAGAGGGAAAACAGAAATAGAAAAAAACAGACACCGGATACGAGCCAGGAAATACAACAATCAGCAAGTGTCCGGCTAGCAATGCAAATCGCTTCCGTCCACCCATCCGTCACGGTGTGCTGTTCCGCCACGGAAAGAAGCACTCAACTTACAACAAAGCGAAACGAAAGGAAAACATGATTCTTCACGTAGCGCTAGGAAGTGGTAAAAGAACACACTCCACAGTGTTACCGTGCGGTGGGTCATCATTATGCTCGATGTAGCCTCCCGACGACAGATGAGAATGAGAAAAGTCAAATCAGCGAAGCTTGAATTAACAAACTGCTGTAATCAAGCAAGGAAATGCGCCGGAAAAGCGAATCACACCAGGCACAACCACTGCTACCATCCGAGAGCAGGTGGATATTCAGGCCATGTTTGTCTGGCGGCGCCATTTTAAATGCATCTCATCTTTTCCATCCTGCAGGCTGCAGTGCTGGCTGCATTGTTTTAGCAACGTTTGCACTACGTTTTATCGTACCCTCGCTCGCTCGACCCACATTTAAGAAGACGGTACCAAAGGTCCCGGGTGGTTTTACCCCGTTGGTTCTCTCTCGATGTGTATGTGTGTTTATCTTTACACTTCCTGCCACTCGTGCTGTTGACCTTTTTCGATCGTACAGTTTTGTGGTGCTTCATCCCGCAGGATGAAGAGCGAGAGATAGCATGGCTGGAGGAAGGCATTAAGCAATAACTGGCGCTACCGCCGCTAGCTAATGCACTAAACGGATGCACTTTAAAAGCGTAGAATAAATATCCATTTGCCGCTGTGGAATTTAAGTGCTGCCGGGAATGGATGACATTTCAACGGTGCGCAAACTCCATCCAATTTAATCCGTTCTTTTGGTATAAAGTTGTGTTTTGAAGCGAAGTCCGATTTAAGCACAGGGAACGTAGCCCAATTAAAATTGGACTCTAGCTTACGAGTTTTACTCTAGTACGAAACACAAATAGGCAGGAGGATGAAGAAAAAAAAAAACCTGCATACCATAAAGAACGACCATTTCTGACACGTTGCAAGCAGGCGGCTAATTAGAGGTTCAGCAAAATTTACCACTCAAACAAGCCGCACAAGTTCGTGAAGTTTTAATCTGTTTACGCGTGTACGACTTGATCAACGTACTGACGCGTAGGGCTTCCGGGTCTGAGGATCTTCTGGTATCGTTGTGTAAGACAGCTTGATAAAATCACGCGGAAAATACAGTATGAGTGATTAATATTTCACCGTCAGTTGGGAAGCCGTCAACCAACATGGAGAGGGAACGAAAGGTGTGGTAAAAGTGTTGAAAGTTTTAGTCGAGTTAAAAATAGTGGTGCTCTACCATGGGCTATGAATTTATAGTCTTGCCAGCCTGCCGACTTCCTTTATCGTTCGGTGGAGGTCGCGGCAAAATAGAGTGGAGATAAAAATAAAGGAAAAACGGGCACGTTAATTCACATTAAAGGTTCTGGCTTAATCCTGTAGAATGGAGTGTTGCGGAAGGGTGCAGTGTTGGCAAGAATACTTGAGCAGTTTTGTTTTATTCTTGGCAGTATGGAAGCGATTAAAAACCAGTGGGAAAACTACCATATTGTTGGCTCGTGATTGTTCGGAAACTAACAACATGGTGACGAGAATAGCACTTTTGAAAACAGACGACCACTCTGCTAACTACAGCCAGTATACTCACCTCTTTTAGTGCTCTTTGTTAGCTTTGAATATGTATCACATAGTGATAACGCCTAAAAGTATGCAATCTGCTCAGAAAACTTCACGTTTCAACCATATTTTATGTTGTTATGAGTCCTATACATGACAAAGTGTAGTATACGGTTTAGCTACACCATTTATATACCACTTACATCCAACACCACACTTCAAACGAACGCCAAACGACCGCGATTGATACATTCTTGATACCGACCGGCGTCCTCCGTTCGTCTCTTAGGAATCCCTATACGTGCAAGTGTAGTCTGCCATTGATTTCGCGTCTGGCACGCTGTTTACCTAAGCACACACACTCCAATATCTTGCTAATGGCATCACTCAAACCTTCAAGCCTTCCGATAGCCGATGCCGTGATTGGTGGCGTCGGCATAATTAATCTTCATTTGATGGCACGAGCCTCCGACGGATACGAGAAAGCCGTCGCGACTACTTTCCCGAACTCTCGACCATACTGATGCGGTTGAGTAACAGTCAACAGCATGATTGTTGGTTCAGTGTTTGGTTGAAGAGTGTTGCGCTTATGACAAACAACCACGCGAAGGAAGCTGGCAAGGGGCTATTTACGACCCAGCTGTTGGTATAGAGAGTGTGAGTAAAAAATGGAAGGTAGAAATATTAATGGTAGTAATAGCACCATCGTAACGTTTCACTTCTCTACTGCTTCTTCATATGTTCCCCATTTGGGGGGCTAGAAGCCGAATGGTCTCCCCAGTGGATCGGGACGACGCTTGTGGACCGAAGTGTGTGCCGACTGATTGAGCCCAAGACAAGGCACAGGCGGTGGTAAAATGACACGCACACATATGCCGGGGCATTCTCTTAACCCGATAGCATCACGTACTGGTAGTGTGCTCGAGGGGCAGGACAAATACTGTCAATCCTCGTCACTGCACCAGCTTTCCTCCCCGGTTGGATCTTGCGTATAAATAAAATATTGTCTCGAAAGAAAGGCACCAGCAAAGGCATGCTTGTTGAATGTTGCACGTGGATCGTGTGGTGTACAAGCGGGCGTGTACGTATGTGTACACTGTAGTACGTGAGCGATAATAATTGCCGTATGACAAAATGCATTCCGCAACACAAGGGGTGTCGAGGGTAAATAGAGAATGTCGCAACGGTAGAATTTCCTTCTCGGTTTCCCTGTTTCTGTAAGCTGCTTCAAAGCAGACTGAAACATAGCATTAAAAGCAAGTCATCGTGGCAAGTGTCAAAGCCCAGTTGAGAGATCAAGCTGAGGAATGATATTTTTGCAGTCTCTTAATCGCCACAGGCAACACCTTCCGTCGCAGGAGGCCGATGGTGTTTCCACCTAGGGACTTTGCACCAGCGAGTGACTCTTTTGTGTGGCATTGCAACTGTCGTTCATTGTCCTCTTTCGCTCGGCCGACTGCTAACGATACGATGCAAGTTGGGATAACCTTGTTAAAAGGGATAACGGAAATGTGAGGTAATAAGAAAGTATATTTGTTATGCCTATTGCATGGCTTTCTGAGATTTTTGCTGAAGATTGCATACTTTAAGGGGCATTCATCGACATCATTCATTCTCATTTGACAAACACTTGAAGCGGTATAACAGTGTCTACTATCATAAACGAGTAACTTCTTTGTTTGTTTTCACTCATATCTTACCGAGGATGGTTAAATTTGATACAAAAGATAACAATAACAGTTTCTTCTTTCTCATGCACTTCGACAAGAAAAGAATGCAAAGGATTGCTGTCTCGTCAGGATCGCTCTGATAGTAAGATCTGGTGCGTGCCAAAGCACTGCACTCTGAGCTGGGGTTATTTTTAAATACTTTCCCTTCCCGGAACAACGCAGGACTCCCCGGGGAGGATTTCAAGCATTCCAATTCTGGCGTGGTTGATGGTTTGTGTCCTTTGCACATCTTCGTGCACATCTTCACAATTTTTAACACATTTTATCACCGTGAAGCTTTCGCTCTGCGATGGATTATTGTTGTACTGAAAACACATTCGATTCCCGTTCGGAAAACCTTACTAAGTTACCTTAAGAAATATTTTCATTTTCATCTCACTCGATCAACAAAAAGCTTTGTTCCAAAGCAATTCTGCTTAATGTTGTGACACTGATGATGGACTACTGTCAGTCATGGTTTGATGTTCCTGGTAGTGAACAAAGATAAGCTCACTCCTTTCTGTGTCTTTCATTTTCCAGTGGATGAAATTGGCTAAAGAACAACATATTTTTACACAGTGTTGGACTTTAGGTATGCGAAGCTCCCAAGTATCCTTCAGAGAACACATTTTACGGCCCTCTGCTCTTGGTCAGCAAGGTAGGAAACTCAATCAAGGTAAGTTCTTACGCTTTTACATGTTTTTGAAAAAGAAACGTACAGATGAGAAACGAGAAAACGGATCACAAGCGCACTGGTTCCTTTGAGGGACACATGAATTATTTTCCGGCTCAATTGTACGATTTGATGTCCTGAATGGTTGGGTTTTTCTTAGTTTTGTTTGAAAACGGAAACGCTTTCTCTTTCTCTATATATATCTCTCTCTCAATCTCTCTCGCTTGACGCTGAAAGGCTTTCCGATTTGGGTGTTGATTGAAACACAAAATTTCGTTTTTTGCAGTTCGTTACCTGCAGAAATGCTGTTTGATCATTGATCACACGATTGATGGATGTTTGCAATATTTGGCAAAAATTTTTCGTTTATACAGTTGCACACGTGTCTGAGAGTTGCTAATGTTAAAAGCTAATATAAATGACATCTCTTTTTGAAAACTTTTCTTAAACACTGGAAATATGATGATATGAATATGAATATGAATATGATTGTAGAACGACAACTGGGGAGTTTTAAGCCTTCGGGCAAATGTTAAAGAATTTACGTCTCCGATGCGTAGCTAGCGAACCGTTTCAAAAAACGGTAAAATATGTTTCCAGTAAGTGGACACGAGAAAGTCCTGCGACGGCTGTTCTTCACCCCTAACATTGAGTGACTAAGGGCAGGAGATAGACGGCAAGACATGCAAAACAAACTGCCCCCGAAAAAAAAAACGAAGAAATAACAAAAAGAGATCCAGTCGAACGGAACTAAACCGTAATATTGCGTGTTTTTTGTCATGTTTTCACTCTCCACGCCTCCACGGTTGTTGTCAACGGGCATTTTGTTTTCTACTACTGGCCATGTGGAAAAAATGGCAAAGGTTGTGGTTCGTCAGCATCAATCGTAATCAGTATTAGGAACAAGGAAAACAAAAAATAACAGCAAAAGGGCTTGTATGAGCTTATGAGAGAACTTCGTTCTGTTTGTTTCTGGCGAAAGTTTATTTGCAAAGTTGTTTAACATTAGGGAAATTGATTTGGGTGGTGTATGGTTTATGCATTGCAGAAGTTGAATTAAATTGTAGCTGATATTTACGAAAACATGTCAGAAACGAGAAACGCCTTCAAGTATTTAATTTGCATGACATGAAGCTTTTTTTGAGAGGATCGTTGTTCCATTTTATATTTCTTTACTCTATTTTAAAATCAACACTTTGTTTCTCCTTCACTACAATCTTGGCCCCCGAAAGCGCTCAAGGACCCATAGTTTAGCGTATTTAATTCGTTTCTGTTCGTTTTACGACCGGAATCTTACTATCCGGTCGAACCCACGTCCCGATTAGTCTTCGGTGGACATTGTCCTCGAATTCTCGGCACGGAATTTATAGCTCAACTCATTTCTTCTTGTGCTCCGAGACCTTTTTTCCGATTCCATGCGGATGATTATGATGTCCTTAAGGAGTGGAAGAAGAACACGGACGTCCGAAAAGGGACCACAATGTCCACAAGGTTGTATAATACGGTTGTGCCCATTTTTTACGATTGTTCATTTAGCGTGAAAATTGTTTCAGCATTACTTTTTAATCTCTTGCTCTGCGAAGGTCGGGCAACAATTTAGCTACCCATGCGGGCAGGAAGAGGTTCGTGCGGTAAAGTGGTCGGAAAACGTGTTGTTTCGATCGATGCGAAGATTTTCGTTCAGCGCTTTCGTCGTATACTTTCTGCGCGTGCCACCAAGTTGTCACAGTAATGATGGTTAAATTGTTTGCCAACAGCTATACAGCACCCGCTGCCATGCTTCAGCTGATCGGTTGTTCGGTTGTGTGAGTGAAACTTGAATGGAGACAGTGGCGGTAGCTAACAAACCATACATTTCCCCCATTCTATGTTTGCATTTTCGCACTGGCGCTAATGAGTTTTTGTGGAGTGCGTTACAAATTTCTGGTTGAGTTTCAGGAAGATTAGCTCAAAAACACCCTTCAACAAATTCATGCCAAAAGGGACATCTCAAAACCCTTTTCCAACGGCACGCGCGGTGTATGGCTGTTTCGTGGTTGGTAAAATTTCAATTAAAACATATTGAACGTACGTAAAGCCTGGCTCTCGGGACTGCGAGAATGAGAAAGGGTCCGTCCGCTCTTTTGCAACACAGTGTCGGTCGGGGCGTGTGTGTGTGTGTGTGTGTGTGTATATGATCGTAATATTATGGCTTTGGTAAGAGCCAGCAGCAAAGCCGATTGCCTGAGCACCGGGACATTGCAATGAATAACGAATGAACTAATTACGAACGCTGAAACAATACGGCAACAGGGGGCTGTCGCTCTTGGTTACCTTCTACCAGTAGGAGTGGCCACAATGGCTAGCATGCAGCCCTAAGTGAACATTGAAAAAGGTAGGGAAGGATCTTGTTGGATTTTTACCGACCGTTTGGTGCTTTAGTTTATTCTTTTTCAACAATGTTTGCTCTGCCCTGAAACATTCGTTTCATTTGTTCGTACAAATTGCCCTTCTAATACCTTCGGCGCATTTGCCAAAGGGAGCGACACAACGGATGTGCAACGGTTGCAGCACGATACTTAATACACTGTATAACTTTATGACAAAAAAGCTTCCATATTCTTTCGGTCACAACTAACAGTGTCGAGAGGAGTATAAGCACCATAAAAACATATACTGGGCTCGATTGGTTCGGTTGGGGTGTTATTTTTGTTTGTGCTCTCGGCAAACTCAAGTATGTACCTCTGTCATCACTGAAACGAGAGCTGGTGAAGCTCATTTGATACTCTTTCGGTTCCCTTCCCAATTGGTGTTTCAATAATTACGATTCGGGAAACAGCGGCTACATTGTAGCAGAGTACGAGCGCTCGGCTATAATTAATTGAAATGTGCGAAATGACCGTCCAGGGTTGAACGGGCCAATAAGCACGGGAACATGTGACACGGGATTTCCATTAGCCTCCGTCACTGACGGTTTGATGTGAACCAGCCGTAATAATATCGATAAACCATTCTAAATTATGCATGAAGGAATCACACATTCTGCTGTCGGTGTGCGAGCGTGAAAGAGAACAATCAGTCATCATCGGTGGTATCATGAGCAGAACGATGAGATTGGTGTGGCAATGGCAAAGGCGCACGCATGCATATTAATATTAAATTACTCTGACCCTGCCATTACTACGGGATGCCCGCTGTTGGGCTTTGATCTTCCTTACATGTGTGCACACGCTTAGCACGGTTCGATTTTTCTCAAGTCAAAAGCAAATCAGAGCGTGAAACTGAAGAACTGGAGCATTTCCCGATGTTCCTTCACGCATTTCGAGGGCGCGTTGGAAAAGCTTTTACCCGCGAGTGAGGCACACTTAGGGGTCGGAAGGGTACACGCTTTTTGCACTCAATTTTGCTTATGGCAGAAGCGGCAAAATGATGTTTTTTGCTACCGATGGCCTGAATGATAATAGATTGGTACTGTGTTGTGTTTGGAAAGAAGTTTGAGAGTGTTGTACTTGCGGTGTGATGCTGATTCTATAGAGCTTGGTATTTTTTATCTTGACACTACGCCCAAAGTCACGCAATCTGCTAAACAAATTTAATGCAACTAAAATCAACATACCCTTCACAAAGCAAACTTTTGCGTACACCTAATTCAAGCGTGACAAAATGACTTCCCCATCGGTACCATGGATACACGGAAAAAGGGAAAAGACACACTTTCCGGTGCCTCTTCCACCGTCCGTTCGGGTTATTTGCGCCGTCTCGAAGATCGGTATTGTCACCGCATTGATAGCACCGAAGCGACCGAGTACTTTGCACTTTGACACGAGCTGATTTTATGCCGCTTTGAAAGGAGCAGAATCCGGAGCAACACCATCATCACCACCCTCTTCAAGTTCTCTAGGGATGAGAAGGCGGGCGTTTGTAAACGTTCGCCTCGGGGCGGTTGAATTCCCACAGAATACGGATAAATGCAGCAATGGCTGACAAATATAATGAGACACTTTTACCGCACACTCAAGTAGTCCGTGCCATTGCATGGGAAAACTGCGTCATGGCGGTCATGATCGATCCGACGAATAAGCAAGCAACCAAACTTAAAGTAGAAGAAGCGAACCATAAGCGAGAAAAGTGAAGATATTATGAGGCATAAGGATAATTCATCGGATGCTAGCTAATTGGCGGGTCGGTGCGTCTGGGCAATGTAGGCTAGACATAAATCTGGCCGTTTTTTTAACCCACAAGGATTTAGCACAAAAAGATAATAATAAGTTTGTGCCAGCAGCCGGAAGCCGGATGGTAGTTAAAATTTAATTTTAATTGAAATATATAGATCTCATTAGCTGTTCGCTGTAGGCTTTGTCTTCTCATAGCGGCCAATCCCACGATGGAGACATTTTAATGAACTTCTTGGTTTCAGCTTCAACTCATTAGCCTCGCTACTGTCTATCTACCCTCACAAGCATGTCAAGCATTGAAGATTGATGTGCCATAGGGACTCATCTAGGCTGTATTAAACTGGGCTTCAAAAATCAATACGCAACACGCCAAAATCTATTCGGAAAATCACTCCCGCAAAGCCGCTAGTCAATAACGGGTGGTGTCAGAGGGTGATCGAGAGAGTAGTCTTCGGGATTGACTCGATGTCACATGTCAACTGTCCATGCAACTAACGAATACAAATGAATCAGAGTTCTTCCACCGAACCAGCAGGGAAGGCAAAACTTGGGTGAGGCAAAAGCAAAACTACAAATTCACTACCCAAACAAAACAAAAGCAGCAGAATCACGAGCCCGTGTATCCCCCGTGGCAAAGGAGAGTGGAGCAAGGATAATGGGCAAATTCTATTAGTCAAACAACTCAACCGATTTTTTCCCTCCTTTGTGTCGGATGTGTTGTGCGAGGACGGACGGCCACGGAATGATGAATCATTGGCACATTATCCTTTTTCGGAGGGATTTCAGGCGCAGCCAAAATGCTGTGTTTATCTTCTAGTTCGCTTGCCCGTATGACGGTAACGCTCTGCAACAGGCATTTGGTGGAAGCAGAACCATTTGCTTTGGTCCTTTTTTATGGTCCATCAATTTTTTTTTCCGAATAGTGAATGAGTAAAGATCAATCACTCAATCTATCCGAACCACGGGTCGTCATAGAGGGAGAGAATCTCAAATGGGTTGGTGAAAGTGAGGGTCAAAAGATTTGCCTCGGTGACAACGAGAATCGTGTGAAGGTCAAAAGTCAACACACTTCTGAAGGATTGGATTTCATATACTAATTCTGCTTGTTGGAAGGTGAACAAAAGAGGGTAGAATTTTAGGCGCAATACGTCTAAATGTATGCAATCTTCTGCACGTAATTGGATTTTTAGACAGTTGCGATTAATCGGTTCGCATTTCTCCAATCTCATTGGATCGACTTTGTCTTAAAGTCTGGTCTTTATATTAGCCTCCTTCTTCCATCAACTCCCCAGTATAAACGTAAAAGAATCTGATTTCAATTACGTTATCCAACTTAATTTTATAACTGTTGCCTATTTCCTCGTCGAAACTGGCGACGAGAATAAGTGAATCACGTTTTACGACTCAACTTTTCATCTTTAAATGGTCGATTTGCTACCATTTGAATACACAATGTGCTCTCTACATCATCCGTAAGTCTCTGGAGACGAGTGCCAGGCGTGAAAGTTCCTTTCTTCGTTTAGTTTCACACCCATTTGTTATCTCGCCATGTTTTCACGACTGCTACGGTTCTGCAAAGAGCAAAGTCGAGAGTGATAAATCACTTCTCGAATCAGGTAAAAAGGGATGATGTCGAAAAAATCATCATCGACGTTTCGCAGTATGTTTGTGTGCTCCCGGGTGCCTTAAATAGAAGGGAAAGTGTTGGTGCTTCTTTGCTTCTTCACACGATCGTTGGTGGTAATGTCATATCATGTGCTTTTCTGCGCCATTCCTGTGAAAATACTGACTCGTGTTGCTGTACGAAGTGCATTATTGCTATTCACGTTTTTCTTTACACTAACGAACTTTCAATGAAAAAAGAATAAAGCGCCATATCCACCCGTGTTTGTCAACTGATCAAGGATTAGTTCTCTCTATTACCTTCAAGTGTTCGTTCCTTCTCACGCTCCGTTTTGTTGATAGAGCACTTGACTTTTTGGTATAACATTGCTGTCTCCTCGACTCAGTGTTCCTCCCCTGGGAAGGCGATAGTGGCAATTGAGGCAGAATAATCGCTTCCCGTGAACTTGATCCCCTTTCTCGTACACTGAGTCACACAGAAAATGGTGGAATCCTTTGCGAGCTGCATAACTTTTTGATTGATGATGAATTTTTGATATGCATCAAAGGATTTACGTGCCCGAACGCGTTCCGCTGTCTTTGGTGATTACACCGGCGAGATCATCTGGAAAGTATGTGGCTCGAGGCAACGCCCGGTCCGAATCTTCCGCGTTGAGCAATTTGAAGCTAAACGGGATTGGAACGTCGACGTGGGAACAGTTTCCGGTTATCATCAGGTAGCTGGACGGGAAAATCTAAAAGCTTCAGCAGTTCCGATATAAGCCAACAGAAGTTGTTTTAATGCGTCTCCCAGGAAATTTCACAGATGTACCGAGTCGCGCTAAACAATTTGCCTACCGCAGAAGGATGAGATTTGCGTGGGATCGGTTTTGCATAAGTTAGGCGCGAGACCGTGAAAGCTGATTGAAATCAACCGAAAAATGCGACACCGTTTTTGCGCATGGATCCGAATGACCAAATAAATATTCATTTTCCTTAACGACGTTAACGTAGCGCATTCCATAGTACAGGTAGCTGGCTTTCGTTGGCGAAACGATCATCTAAAACTGGACATCGTACTGCTTCATGGCTACCGGCATACGGGCGGGCTGGACACGTTTTACCGCTTAATAATTCACGCCCTTATTTCGGCCTCGTGTAACAGAGCAAAGGCATTGGGTAGAATAAGACCGAAAGGGTGCAATGTTGATACATTTTGAATGAAATGGGACAGATGGTCGGAAGATATGTGAAAGTAGCAAGCGTATCTCCGTTTTTGTTGGATTGTAAAATAACGCATTTTAATGTAGGGAAGCTGCTCCATGAGCGGATATTTTAAAGAGACAGAGTTAGAATGAATTTTAAAGTGTTTGAAAGAGGGGGGTCTTTGGGTCGAATAATACACAACAAAATCACTAAAACGTAAGAAAATTGCGTTGCAAAATTTACTCAAAGAAAACAGTAGTACTAGTAGTAAAGTAAAAAAAGTATATATACTTCCAGCCAACAGGTTAAATGAAGAGAAACGATACCCTGTAACATTTTTGGATATTGAATTTCTGACGTAGGTCTTCTAGAAAAACGCTGAAAACGTTTATAAAATAGAAGACTTATGAGTCTTTCCCTACATAGCTTCGCCTGCTTGTTTTCGATACTTCGTTGAAAATCGTCTTTGGAAAATAATCAAAATCGTTTGATAAGCGCAGAAAAAAGCTGTCTATGCTATGCTTACTGAAAGCTGTGACATTGGTTTGCACACGTTCCTATCGAAACTCATTCACTTTCACTTGAGTAGCTTCCCACGGCGATGTTTCTTTTTATCAGATGTAGGCAGCGCACCGAAATAGGAAATGGGTAAGAATCTAACGCTCAAATACATACATTCACATAAACGAAAGCCGGTGGAGTGGTAGAGTTCAAGAAAGAAGCTGCTTTTCTTTGAATAAACCACCCTTCGGTTCTTGAAGTAACGTCTTTTGCGGATGAGACTATGGGTGGTATTGTCTTGTTTATTCGCTTTTCGTTCGATTCTTCTTCGCCGAGTACATGAAAGACAAAAGCAAGGCACCGAATCGAAATATTCTGAATATATGATTCATGTATTTGTCCCATTCTACCTCTCAGTTTCTTTGTCTTTTTATTCCTGCATCCTAGGATTAAGCTAGATTATGTTGGACATTGAATACGCTTCGGTACATTGTATCCTGTTCGAGGTTTCCTCTTTCCAACTTGATGTAGGCAATCGGATAATACAACATGTGTCAAGTTGTCTCAGACCACATCAATCAAAACTTTTAGATAGAAACGGTCTTATCGATCTTTTATAAGGAGCAACTGGTAACAATATATGCACGAAATTATCTGAAAAATTGATGCTGAAAACAATCGAACCAGGAAATTATAGGTAAAAGCATAGAAATTTGATGATAATGTGATGTAACTACTCATGGTGTGTATGTATCTGCAGAAGTCATAATCAGATATATTGAACTAGATGTAGATAGCAATCTAATTAAAAACTTTGTTCCTGGGATGCGGTTGCAATGTAAACAATATTGGCTAGAATCGGAAATTGGACGGCCTATCACGAGCGATACGATGTGTATGAACGACAAACTCTAGCAAACTAATGTGTAACCGATGGCCGTCAGCAAAACCGTTCTGTCAACGCAGCCCAAATGAATAATAGCACTGCCAAGGTAACGGTATTCTGCGAACCTGTATCTCCAACGGCTTCTACGATCATCCGATAAATAGATGGCACTTGATGTTGCATGCTCGTTACTGCTAGGGCTTTGTTAAAATACTGTTCGCGTTGACAAATACTCCTAAAAGTATGCAACGTCGCATGGCAACATCGCACTGTTAGCATCGTTGTTAGTAGACAAATTGGCTATTCCCTCGTTGCGCTGTGCGCTACCTTGCAGACGCAACTGACAGAAGAAGAATTTGTATTCTGAGGAAACCGTTCCAGTGAGTTTGGCGTTACAAGAGAACAGCAGCGCCCAGAAACGATCATCGTGGTGTCGTTAAGTACCTATTCCTCGGTGAGTTCCGCCGCAAACTGGGCATCATGAAGTAAATTAGATCCGTGTTCGAGAAGATCGCTTGTGTTGGTGTGTGCGTACTCTTGTCCTTTTGCTATGTTCGTTATCGCAGTTTAAGACTTGCAGAATGTGCTGCAAGACAACAAATCGCCCTATCAAGAAGTGCTCCCCATAGAGCGTCTGGTATGTGTGACTGTTTGGCTTTTTATGGTCCCTGGAAAGGAACGTACGACGGCAACTTTCGTTCTTGTGGTAAACCGTTCTGGCAAACGTTATAAATAGCGTAAACCGCACCTTGTCAGTAATCTTGCGTTTCTACATCCGCCACAAAAGCAACAAATAATGTACCATAAACCAACATCTTAGCTCGTTTGCTTGTGCAAAAGGAACCGAAGCAAATATGGCAATACAAAGCGACGAAACGCAACACGAGATGGATCGGTTTTCTGCCTCGCGCTCCAAGTGAAACATACTTGTGCACGATTGAGGATTCGTATAAATCTTTCAAAACAAACACGAACGATGGAACAGTTACGAGCGGTGCACGCGTCCAGCGTCCAGAGTGTGCAATTTAAGAGACTTTTTTGGCACCTGGGTTTTGAAGCAGGTCCTTTGACATTTACCACAAAAATAATAGCACCCTGTTGTCATTCATTTTCGATCTTGGAATAATAAACGGAATTCTCGTCTTTCTGTTGATGGCAGTAGCAAGGAACATTTAGGGTGGGGATGAAATATTAGCATTCCAATCCGTCATCCATCCATTCGACGTCAAGGACGGAAGCAGTTTCGTTTCGCACAAGAAATATTGCTTTCTGTTTGTTGGCGTGGGCATAAAAATAGGTTCTCCTGAATGATTCCCAATTAACAGCCAGCAGCATTCCAAAGAATCCGTTCAGATGGAATACGATTCAAAAGATGGAAAGAATTGGTGAGACGGCAGAATGTTTGGCATCCAGAAAAGTCAAAATTGGAGAACATTGTTTGTTTGCATTTCTTTAGCAATGATTTTAGCCTTCCTTTTCGTAGAGAAGGTAGTAGGGAAGTAGATTATATGGCACAGAGAAAGTCGTCGTTCTGGAAAGCGAGTGAGCAAGCAATCCGAATCGAACGTTTGAGTACATTGATACCGAAAGAAAATCTGGAGGGAGTTCTTCCAGCACGTTTGAAGGATTTCCTGTCTCACCACTAAATCCAGCATTGGTTTGGATAGGCGTGAATTGTGAAGCAATAATCCGTTTATCAAAAGAAAGTGCGCTCAGAGGATTGCCGGAATCGTCATTTAGACCTGCTTCACTGTCAGCTACACTGAGGTATCATCCAGATTATCTTCTCGTATTAGTTATTAAAGGAATGGACCATGCTAGTGCATAGCTTACAAAATTATCTGCAAAGGATATGTTGAATAGTCATAGAGATGTTTATAATAACTGCTTTTTTCCAGATGCATCCTTTCTTTTTACCTGCGAAACGTGATTTTCAACTCATATGCCTTTACCTCTGAAGCAGCTTTATCAAAATTGAATGCACCCTTTTTGCGTTTCGTTGCAACACTGATTGAGATACCATTGGTCCTCTGTTTATTTATTAATGAAAACGGAAAAGGAAACAGGGACACAAATGACTCCTCTAACAGACACCAAAGTTGACATAAGCGGCTTCTCACCGTTGTATGCAAAGTAGATCATTATGTTATATATTTAAGCTTCGTTGTAGCCCTTTTTTTCATCTTTTGGGAAATTTTCAAAGGAATTACGTTAATTTTGAAAGGTCTTAGCGTTTCGTTGGTATACTTATGTTCGAAACGTAGAAATACTTCAAACATAAATCCGCCTAAAAGTATGCAATCCCAGAAGCAAAATGAGCGTGATAAACCAATTGACAGGTAGATCTGCTTTATGTTCTTTTATGCATGCAACACATCTTCTATAGGTGCTAACCCATGATCTCTTGCGTGTGTTTTACCATTCACCTTTGCCAACAGATGCTCTTTTTCTTAAGAAAAGGAAATCTTATTAAATCATACAGATGGTGCAGTCACCGTCACTAACGTCACCGCCAGGTGTATTTAATTCTATTTTTTGACTTATTTCTTGCGTGCTTGTTATCCTTCAACACTTCAAAGCGAAACCTTGTAATTGACGCTTTTGCTCCCGCCCGAACGAGGTAATTTAATTTTCAATAAAAAAGGAAGGTTAAACGAGCAGCTGACAGTGACGCGACAGGGGCCAGAGGCAACTGGGCAAGTTTTAATTGAGTTTACGGAGAACATTACGTATGGCCTCTTGATACAGTGACGGTTAGGTTCTGTGTAATATGCAAACAATTTTACCCTTTCCTTAGAAATAAGGTAACAAGTTTTGTTTGCTGTCAGATGGAAAGAGATTGGATAATAAATGAAGGGTTTGAGCTACAAATAACGTTATTTTTCAGGCATTTAAAATACATCCAACAGGATTGGTTGGAAGTTTCATTGTTTTCATAGATTTAAATACACGATATAGCTATCTTTATCGATTCTATTTAACAGACCACAGTTAAACAAAAAAATATACAAATTACTACTGCAAGTAAGATACTAAGATCAAAATCATTTACGAGAAGATCGATAAGTCACGTTGCAGTAGTTATATCAAATCAATGCTACATAACGCAAAAGAAACGCGTACTACTCGTTCTACGATGAAACCATGTGCAAGCTGAGCGTGGAGCCGTTATTACAGTAAAATGTGCGGAAAGAAAGTGGAAAAAGGAGAAAGAACAGAAAAGCAGTAGATAGTGATGTTGTTCAGCAAAAGGTACGGTGAAATGAGCGTAAACAAGGCTACAATAAATGAAACATAAAAAGGCAAGCACCCAAAACAGGAGAAGAAACACTTACAACTGATGAGTCGGATTCTACGGACATTTGGTGCAGATTAAGGTGCTGGTAATGATGCCCGGTGGAGGTGGATTTGGTGGTGGTGGAGAAGAGTCGTTTGGGGCGACCAATTGGTGAACGCCAGGATCGTGGCAAAGCTCACACCTACACACTCATACGCACGCACACACACACACACACACATACAGACAGAGACACCAATCGTTCCTGCAGTCTGTTTTCGTTCGTTCAACCATTTAGTAGCCGCTGGACGATTGGAACTGGTTGCCGAACACCAGCCATCCAAACTGGGTCAAGTACGAACCGATCACAGCAAACGAATGAACTTGGGGAGGGGTTTTCGTGGCTCAAATTCACACCTTTCGAGACAAGCTATCTACACACAGTGGAGCAGTCGCAGAACTGTTGTGGCATTAATGTTGCCAAGTGTTGACGAAATCGTAAAAAATCACAGAGTTCAGTTCAACCACCATGGGAAAAATGTGAAAATAACTAATGCCTAAATGTATGCAAGCCGCATTGCATGGAACAGGCAGCACTCGCTGTGCCAACTAGGTTTGATGCTTTGCGCTCGTGCTTGGGTTTTATTGAATTTGCGAGCTAAACATCGTGACAGTTGAGGCAAGGAGGTGCTGGTACACATAACAAGGATTCAACCCGTTGTAGGTTAACAACAACAACAATAAAAACACACATAAACAAAAGAACACGAACAAACAGCTGTCTGCTAATGGACAGCGACAATGACACAAGCCACGCATAAATAAAGACACACAGATGGATAGAAAGATTTATACGCATAGATTTATACTATGGCATCACTATTGTAAAATGACTGGTGCTGGTACCTGACGGCTTTACGTGTCTGGAACTGGTATTAGTATTGCCCTCGGAGGCCGATCGGTGTTAATATACAATAAAAGCTATCAGCCCCAAAAAGCTCGTTAGTTAACTCGCTTACTTGTTACACTTGTTTTTTTTAACTGGTTCAGTCTATCACACTTCTATGAGCTCGATTCACGTGTCTCCACTGAAGATCGCTGATTATAAAACATTCAAAATCACACACGCATTCACTCGCACATACACTCACACTGCTAGGCGCGCTATCGCTTCTAATTGACACTAGTTACTAAGACTTGTTTTGTAGGTCCACGACGTTTCGGAAAACAAGGCAACGGGAACAGAATGGTCTACCGATGGTCCCTCGGGCTCTTGGAGCCTGCCGAACGTTTGTTAGTTTTGATGATGTATGGACTGTAGGGAACAGATAAATGCTGCCCCAATAGCTTTATGGCCGTAATTGATAGGATGCTGGTACGGGCTTTGATAATTTTCATACATACTCACTACAGGTAAGTTTGCGTTAGTAAATAGACTCCTTATGATATTATATTGTTTAATAATTTGTTTCTAAAATCTATCAACGTTTGGTCCTAGAATGAAAAATGGTTTTTAGTGGTTTATTAGGCAGGATGCTGTAAGAAAGGACCTTTGCTCCACCAACATCTGGAAACGTATATTCGTGTCTTAAATATTATGGGGTCAACGGGGGCGAAATATTTTACAGAAGGTCACAAAAAAGAATACTTTAATAATCAACTCATTTCTTAGAAGTACACCAAGAGATAGGCAAAAACAAATGCAGTTGCAACGAGATTTCCACCCCGGACAGGAAACGATCTTAATGACGATCAAGTTTTTACAAAATATGGTAAATTGAAAACTGATATCTCCCACCAATGTCCGTCGACCGCTTTCTTAAAAGGCCTAAAGTTTCGCCTCCAAACCAACATGTCTGCTTGTCTGCTCATAATTGAATGGATGGCGAGCATTGATGCTTGTTGGTTCCCTGTTCCATCGGCTGAACGTTGCATGCATCCGGCTTTTGGTAGCTATCGTTCAAACTGTGCCAAAACTTACAAACACATCCGGGACATCCCTTATCAGGCAGGCGTTGGGAAAACGTGGTACATCAATGCTTTTAAGACAGAGTGAAAACATCCAAAGGATCGAAGGTTCCATATGGAAGCAGTTTCATTTTTTACGTGTAAATTGGAAAAGTTTGCTTCATCAGACTGTTGGAACACCCTGGTAGATGAACGGAGGACGGTAAGAAAATGAACGAATGAGATGGTAGGTTCGCTAAACACTTTACTAAACTGGTAACACAGGATGAAAGTAGTTTGCCCACGGTGTCAGTGTCAGCCAGTAGCCGAGCCATTAGAACGATATATTAAACTTTACCTACAAGGGCACCAGCTACTTTCATCAGCTGTTTGACCAGCTTTATACACTAAAAAAACGTACACACGAAAAATCAATATTTTAAGTCTGCATTTTGGTTACACAGCGCATTGAATAATCAAAGTATAAGCACACTTGTTCTTAAAATGAGATCAACGAATTCGAAAAATCGCCTAAAATCATGCAATCTACATGACAAAATCAATTTGTTTGTAGCATAGAGCTCTGTTGGGAAGAACCCATCCTTCCTACCCAACTTTATAATTATTTCAAAACACATACATACCGACTGATGGGGTTTCGCTTGTACAAACTAAGGCACAGGCGTACTCGCAACCGAAAACCGTGGTACTTAGCTACCACCAAACGGACAACTGAGGTAGTCTTCTTGCTGTAGCAAACAAGCTCAGCATGGACTACGGCAAACTTTAAAGAGCAATAAGAGAACCACCCCAATTATCATTCAAGGAACAGGCATCAAAGCATTGCATGAAAAACGACTCTCTGGCCCGGCGACTGACTGTGGCTGCAAACGGAACCGTCGTGTGGTAGGTTACCGTATCAGGAGGAACGAAAGGCGACCCCGAAGTCGATGTTGATGCCGCACAAAGAAGGAAAGTCGGACCTCGTTCACTTCCCGGCAGGAGGGTACTTCCAGAATCATGGTTCCGGAAGATGATAGAGAGCAGACAGCAAATAAAAACGATCATTTTCAATGCCACCCCCAACGTGGCAGGTGGCGTCATCTTGGACGTCAGTGATGCCCTCATACTGTCCTGACAGCTGAGAGCGTCCTTTCCGAGATGAGCAAAGACTATCCGACCGGCTTGCGGACTACCGCTGTGCGTCTATCATTGGACCACTGCCAAACGTCAACTGGCGTCGTGTTCATTGAAACAACAGTGTGAGTGTGTCTACTGGCTGGTATTGCCGGCTGGTAGGCTGTCAGTTTGTGTCCCATTATTTCCCTTCGACGCTATGACGAAATTAATGAACCACATCCAACCGTGCACTCTGTGTTCCCCCAGGATGTGTTCACCAACAGGGAATACATCGGGGCGAATACAAAATCGATTGTTGTAATGATGAAACAAGCGCTGCCACAACCAGGCACAGGTCGCATGCCCATGACGAGACGTGAGCTCCTTCCGCACAGAACCTTGGCCTCGGGTTCAATACCGAACGTCAACATGGTCTACATTTAGGCGCAAAAGCGGGCGTCTATGTTAATCAAACGAAACGGAACGGAAAGGTGTCGATTGGTGTACGTTGTTCGTTACGGGTTTGTGCCGTGCTCGCCGCTCCATGGGTAATTTAATCGTGCAAACTAAACCGACCGTAAAGCTTGCCACACATATCGTGCGAAATACGCCGTTACTTGCGCCACAGGTCGTTATCGGGGACCAACTAGATAAGGATCAGAGGCAAACAACTGCAGCTCATACCCTGTAAAACAAGCCCCATCTCATTCGCTCTCGTTTTGGGCACATGGTTTCACAAAACGAATTCAAAACACAATTTTACCGTTCGGATATTCGGTGCGTTCCGCGAGCGTCCATCCGTCCGAGTCCTGTGCACATGACAGATACGGATATAGAAATAGCACGGAATTTATCGTCCCTAGCGTGAGCGCGCGCTCTCTGGTGAATTATTTTCATTCTTGAGCGTTTGTCCTTTCCATGGTGCCACTCTTAGTCTGACCTGACTTCCGGCAAACGGATGCGGCACAAATAGCGCTGGGATGGATTTTAGGCAACCTTTACAAAAGCCGCTTGTACTGGTTGAAGGAGCTTTGCACTCACTGGAACACAAGCTTCCTCTTATCGTACGGATGGTGCAGAGAAAAGAGGGAAAGCAAAGTTTTGTTTCCAAACAGAAGGTTCTGTCAGGCGTGAAAAATCATAGGCAAAAGCAACTGTGGGCCAGATGAAAAGGATTAAACCGATTCTGACCCAGAAACAAGCTGGGTGACACTGACAAAGCGACGCTATTATGCAGGTCGGACCATGAAGTGATTTTTATGAGAGAGAATTTTTCGTCTATGTTTCACTTCGTACCTGTACATGGCTTTGTGATCGGCAATCTAGTGACCATGCTCGTGGTGATTTGACGTATAGGGTTAATGTACAAGTATGTCAAAATTTATTTATTTTGAAAGTAAAACAAAATTCATTTTAAACCCACAACAACGTAGTTTTCATCGCAGATGATTTGTAGCTGTAGATTTTCTTCCCAAGTGAGGGTAATTTCATCTTGATTGCGATTCACATAGCAAAGCTATGTACCTGAGCAGTTACTGCAAAGAAAGCTGTCTTGACAAAGTCTTGGCCGAATACAAAGCCAAGCGAACATCAACGATGGCAATCAAATATTTGCCTGTCAGAAACTCGGAAAAGATTCTTGCATTCTGTTGTCGTATTGCTACAGAAGAGAAAGAACGAAGTGAAAAAGAAAAGATATTAAAAAATGTTCCCCTTTCACAAAACCCTATTTGCGAACCAGAGTACGTTGCTACTGCATTCCTTTCACCGATATGACCATGCTTTCTTTTTGCGATCCTGGTTCATCCTTGAAATACAAGTAGGAATACTGCACTTGAACGAGCTGCTGGTTGTTGAACGCTTCGACTAGTCCACAATCTCGTTGGTCTTGACGAGTGCATGACACAGGCAAGAAGCGAACAAGATCTTGTGAATCGTTGCAGTGCCGCCGAAAGGAAAGCTGAAAGGGTGACCAAGTGCCGTTTTTATATGGCAACACATAGGCCGCACGAGTGAAGCCCAAAGTTTTCCCAAGGTGCGCCAAAGATGAACAACTGGACGACTGCCAATCGTGTGTTGAAAACTCGAGAAAAGCGCCTTACACCGTAGTAAACAGACTTGTGCTTGAATGTTCTGCTCCAATTCGTGGAAAACTGTTCTAGAGCAAACCACTCCCGTATAGAAAGCCCCCATCCCGGAGATGAAACTGATAAATAATATATCAGTTTGTTAATTTCTTATTCCAAAACCCGCAACCGTAAGTTAACGATCGAAGGAATGCTGGAGTTGTGTGGGTTCTGTCCGACGTAGGGCCAACCCGAGTACCGGAGAATGTAAGGAATGCAAAATCTTCTTCAACCATAATTGATTGCGGGGGGAAAGAGTACTGCTGGGAAGAGGTTACACCTGCACGATTTTTGCGATTTCGCAGACTTTTTTCCTCTTTCTGATGGCCCGCAGAACGTTCGGAAGCGGTAAAGGAAACGGAAAAAGGTTTCCAAAAGGTAGCAGCAAACAGTGAAAAGATTATGCTTAGCAGGTTATTGGAGTTTTATAAATAAACCCCTATGGGAGAGAGAGCAAGGGATGACGTGTCGAAGTTCGTTCAGATACGCTCGAGGAAGCCCCTGCAAACCTCTGTCTTTTGAAACTGTTTGCTGAAGTGTGAGAGCTGGCTGAAAACTTTTTTTTTTCGTGGAAGCATCTCAATAATCAAGGTGCTGATTTCACCGAACTTTTTGTGATGGCAAAAACGAATCAAATGGTGCCACGTCGCACCTTTATCAGTCGTCAGAGGGGGATCCAAAATCAAATCAAGTATGTCAGATGGATCTGTGGTACGCGTCTAATTAAGAGATAAAACGTCTGACAGAAGTGTTCGAAAAACTGCTTACACGTGGTGGAAAATTAGTAGTTGATTACTTCATGATTCTTTCCCGTCTAAAATACTCTGTTTGAATATAGCATTAAAATGCCATTACTTTACCATTCCTTACCTTAAGCCTTGCTCCATTCTATAGCAACCAAAATTCCATGACAAACGGAAACGCGGAAATTGAAGCTATTGCACGCTGTTTCGATTGTTCGTGAATCGACAGCAAATTTCGGGAAACACTTGCAAAACTGCTATTCTTAGCTAAGCGGAACGACTGTTACATTCGAGCAAACGCTACCCCTGCGGCGTGTTTCCCTGTGCATTTACAAAGTTAGTAATTAAAACAGTAAATTTAGACCAGCACACCATCGTAGGAGTTAACGACAACGGTTCCTAGCACGGCCCACCTGGTTTAGCGTTGAGATTTCAGCGTTTCAACAGATTTCAGATTTTAGGATTTATTTAACTTGTGTTAATACCCGGTACACTCGATTTTCCTTACACAGGAACACCTTTGGAAGCCAGTGTTAGTGGGGAGAAAAGGGAAGCACATTTTCGTTTGTTCAGCATCTCGAGTACAGGAAGGACAAGGAACGATACCAATGTTGTGCTCAGAACTATCTTTATCTGTTGAAACGCTAAAGACATCTGTAGCTGATGACTATTTTCAGACTGTTGACGAAGCCACCTTTCAGCCGACCTCTCAGAACTCCCTCCCAGCTTTCAGGTGAACCCATAGCTAGTGTTGAGCGAGTGGGGTTCAGACTTTTTACTGGGCAACTGAAATTCGATCCACGTTTGATCGGGTGCTTTTTAGCACCCATCGTTTGCATAACACACTAACACCTGCACCATTAACGGCGATTTGAAGCTTCACTGAAAGTGATGCGATTAATGGTGCGATTAAGTTGCCTCTAGTGCTACCCTTTAGCTGTTATCACGCACGCTAAGATGATGATATGCTGAAGTAAGTCACATAATTTTGACCTCCTTTTCTACTTAGTGCTTAGCTGGTTAAATAAAAAAGAGAGCGCGCTTTACTTTGCACTGATACATTGTGATGATGTCTGCATAACGTTAGTAGCTTTATAGAGGGAAACGCATGGTATGATTTTAGACATCAAAACTTCTCTCATTAAAGTATTATTAGTAACTTGTTTACCATTGCCCAACGACAGTACCCGAAGATGTGAAAAACAGATAAAGAATCAATAGACCATTAATCCTCTCATTATTAGGTCATAATATAAGCCCTGTTTCGCGCTTCTTCACCGATTGCAAGAAAGTTTCGCACTGTGTTAGCATTAAAATGCTTCATGGTACCAACCACATAAAACACACTTCAAGTTTGTGTTTGTTGTTTTTTAGGGTACTTTATTTAATCCGCCATTAATAGCAACACGGTCGCTGATAACGAGGGAAACGTGCGCAATGATGGAAAAGGTCACATTTTAACGACATTATTGCCAAGCCTGATTGATTAATTGATTGAAGCCATCCGTAAAACTGCCTGCGGGTTGCAAGAGGATGATGTCAACTGGAAATGTATACTGTTTTAGTTCCTCGTTTTTCAAGCCTAAGGCTGTACCGGATCTACCCCATTTGCATAAAGATTGCAGCTAGTGAAAATCGATTCAGTTTTGGACGTGATTGCAGCCGAACGTGACTCCGGTTCCGGTTTCGATTTACGGTGCGCATAGTGCAACGAACTTGGCCCTTTGTGCACGACCGGTGGCAGGAAGGCATACAAATAACGTCCTCTATTCATGTGTCATCCCAATTTTCCGGCAGGGGAAAACGCTTCATTGTAATCTCGGGCGATTAATATGATTTATTACGCGTGCTTTAATATTGGTGCATTGGGGTATACTTTTGCCAGTGCAAAATCAATTTGATGTCGAACGATATGAATCGAGTTTAGAGATGTTTATTTTTTGTAATGATGCATAACACCGCTTCAGCTTGTGTAGCACCCGGGCGGGTAGTTTGAATTAAATTCTGTACACAATGCTCACCACCATTTGCAGGCGGACCACAAACACATGGCACATACCACACATGGCTCAACAGTTCCCAAAACACCTCTTGCACGGGTCTACCTGCTGCAATCACCAGCATCATCCCAACCCCTTTTGCTTACGAGGGTGCAAAATAATCTCATTAATTTAGATCGCATTATTGCGCATTACAGCGCGCACGGGAGCGGCTCGTGGGCCGTTGATTTCGTGATAAATTATCTACATACATTCAAGCATTACGCACAGTAATGTGAGGTATGCTTTAACCGCAAGCCAAGATGCACCACATGTTTAAAACCGGAAGGGGGGGAAGGCAAAAATGCAGTATATGTGGCGAATTGTGTAAATATTTACAGCGTGCAGAGAGAGAGAGAGAGAGAGAGAGAGAGAGAGAGAGAGAGAGAGAGGGACATTTTGGAATTGAAAAAGGAGCTTTATTTATTTGTGCGCAGTATGGTCTGCAAAAACATTATGACAACTAAATTAACACCTTCAGCGGGTGACCCTGAACTAAACTTAGCTGTTGTTAGTGTATTCACCATGGGCTAAGAGGCAGTATAAAAAGTGAAACAATTATCGCCTTCACGTCAGTGGTTCAACGCTGTTCGTGTTCACTGATCTGTGACAAATGATAGCAGCAGTGGACGGCCAGATAATGATGCTGAAACACTGCCCCACAGTTTGAATGGTCAGTTTGTATGCTAAACGAACGAATCTTGTCTCTCTTTTATTAGGCATGAGCGCCGAGTGACTCGAGCCGAGACAAAATCGATACTTTGTTTTATTTTTAAACTCGAATCCTCAACCTTCTTTTTACCCCTCATTAGGTTTTGGCCCTTTTCCGTATGCCATCTACCAAAGATATTGGCCTTTTGGGCCCGAGGAAGATCGGTCGCTTGTTGGTCGCTTAATCGATAATCTGATGAAAATGTTACACACCTTCACGTTTAGCGGGTTCGAGGAAGGTTTTCGAACAGAAGGAGCGCCGAAAGTGAAAGTTGTCACTCGAAGAGCAGGTTTTGGGGGTGGCACGAACCTCGCAGCAAGCCGGGGCACCGTTGGGTGCCGTCCATTATTAAATCGGATATAAATGGGACATGTTTCTATTGTGCTGAATTTAATTAAACGTAACGAGGTTTTCCCTTCTTTATTGTTTCCTTTCGCATTCGGTTGACCTTCGCTGTCGTCGTCGTTGTCGTGGTCGCTCTTTTCCGGGACACGATTTGTAGTGGATTAGCTCGGTACGATCCCCGGGCCTCTGGCAGAGGAAAGATTTACTTTCCGTTGCTTTCTTTGTGTCTTTTGAGTGGACCAGAAGGAATCAGTTTTGATCAGCAGCAAGTGTACTTTGGGCAATCAAAATATGAAAGGCTCACCAGCGCAACATTCCCTGCTGGGTGAACCGAATTCCTTATAATGGATTGTCAACATTACTGGTGGGTAAAAATGTAACAATGTCGTGGATAGTGGCCCCACATGCTTTCCATTTAATAGAATTTTTGTAATAAATTATACGTACAGTATAAGAGTATAAGAATAAAAGACCATTTTGTCGTCTGAATTGCACTTTTGAGCGTTAAAAATTGTTAAAATCCCCACAAAAACAACTCAACTGAAGGCAATCGATTATCAGAAGAATAGAGTTGATTGATATGAAATTGCTCTCAGTCCTTTTCATTGTACCAAAGCCCATTTTCTTCCCCCTTTGGCACAGGTCAGTTTCTTAAACCCCTACTCCCTTACAATGCTTTCTGACACGCGCGTGTGTGACGGTTTTGTCCTGTGAGCTAATAGGGATCAATTTCGATGTCCTTACACATCCTATTTGAACTCAACCAAAACACATCCTCCAGCCTAGCGGTTGACCGCCCAACAACCTGCCGCCAATAGAGGCCGTAAATTTACGTCACCGTCACTGGCGGCGACCCTCGCTGGTTAGCTTTTGATGGGAAATTTATTGCGAGTTCGTCCACTGTCGAGGTGCGTTGATGCGTGGTACCCCTTTAAGGCCATCGTGTTGCCACCTGAGCTGACAACAATTATACACCGGCATGCTTTCAACAACGCTCACAACCCAGCAGTCTGTCGGTATGAAAACCCGGCCTCGATTATCCTCTGTCTCTCTCACACACATTTTCGCCCTCTCAAATCCCAAAGGGTTGGAAGTGTTCAGCAAGAGTGGAAGATACATTAACAATCTGCCTTACTTCTCCACTTGAAAGCCCTCAGAACTGCCGCACCTCTTAGAGGGATACTTCACCGGAAATGGGTTCAACTAATGACGGGTTTATGCGTGTGCAACTTTGTGTGTTCGCAAGACTTCACGCTCCGTTTTGCGTTTTAAAATAACATCACATCGAGTTTTTAGTTAAATGAGCTCTCTTTCCTAAAACACGCCGGTAGTTTCGAAGTTTAACACTCTGTGAAATCCCAGATCCAGCATCGACAAAGAGGACTATAATTACCCTATTACATCTAAATCCATCATCTGTTAACCGGTCGTTATTGGTAAAGCAACATCTAACAAAACATTACTAAGTCCGATTATGATCCATACTGAATCTACCCAATATGTAACTTCACTGACCTTGGACGAAGGGGCACTCATCGTTATCAAAAACAAATCAAGATGAAGTTTACCGATGAGCACTCTCGAGAAGTTGTTCAAACAGCCCCAATCTACTGATGTTGGTCCGTATCCTAACTAGCATCTTGTACGGGGACCATGTAACTGATAGCTAGCTCCGGATGACTTCTAATGTTTGGCTGTTCGCAAAAACTTTTCTCCTGCCTTTCGGACTAGTCTGGTCTGGATTGAACTTTTTGCAACGAGCTGCCTTTGGTGTTTATTTCCTTCTCGACTGCGAGAGTTGGGAAGGAACACAGTCAAGAGCACTCGGCGGCGATCCTCAAGAAGCTTTCCGCTTGCCGGGGCTACTGATATCCTCATCCAAGAAAGCCCTTGGATGAACAAGTTTACAAGCAGCTCGTGCAAGATCGAGCAAAGCACTCATTATCGTCCAGGAAATCATTCGCTTCATTGGCTTAACATACCCGCGGACGACTGTGTTACACGAGAAACGAAGGAACGAACGAACACAAGACAGGTTCAACTCCATGACCTGGATTTTGTCTTCATTTGTGTCTTCCAGAAACACGGAGTGTGCGCTGGTGTTGTTATTACAATCGCGAATGAAAATTGAAATGCAAAAGTTGGGCTGCTGTTTGCAACTATCCGAGATCGGGGGCCGGCGTGGAGCGCGGTTACCGTGTGACAATGCACTTAAAATTTGCAAATTTATGTTCAACTGCTGAGCACAATCAACAGGCGTGTTCCTCCAAAACTTCCCGAACAAATAACATTGCCCGCGTGTGCTCCGAGCATTCACAATCGAAAGAACGAAGAGAAGAAGTCAGTTGGTTTGGCTCGTTAATGAAATGGAAACAACATCCCGTGCCGTGTAGGACACTGACTTTCAGGCAATCTCTTTCAGCAATGCTATTATTGTTCGCAAACAGAAAGGAAACCATGGGGAGTTCATTTCTGCCTCATATTAAGCAAACAACTCAAAGGCCCTTGCCTCCGTTCGAACCTGTGGAGCGAAGCCGTAAGCATGTTGTCGACGATTCTAATGAATACACACTACTTGCTCTTCACACTTTCCTCCACCCTGTCCAGCCCTGTTCGCGAAACGATACTTCGGGTAACAAGCGAAATTAGCACAATTACGTTTTATTATTATGATTATTTTTTGCCCTTATACCAGCCACCCGTATGTGTGGTGGTCGGCTGTCTATATTCATGGAGTGTATATTATGATTTGTTTATATGACGGCATACGTGCCAACGAGGAAATCCGAAGAACGAAAGGGCTACTGGACGCGCAGAGCAGGGAACACAATGGTCGAGAGACGCGATCGTTAGGCGGTTAACGATACAGTAGGAAAGGCTATCATAATCATCGTATACTGATACGATTGAATGATGAGGCAGTGAGAAGTGAAAAAGAGGCAAGAGATACGCGAAACCACAATCGAGTCCATCAACAAACGAACACAGGTTCTGCTTATTCTTTTTTTCTCTCGTATTCCAGGACCGTGATGGCAATCGCCTCGGAAGCAAAATAATGACTATAACAAGGTAGTTTTCTCCCAGTCCATCCCGTTGTGTGTCATGGAAATACATTTCAGTGTAGCCATATTCATACAAACACGATGACACTAGCCCCGGTCAAACAAAATACAAAAATTATAGTGTACAAAACCAATCATTTCGTTGCCATTCACCGCAGCAGAAAAAAAAGCCGAAGGGTTGTGAAAAAAACGGCTCAAAGAAGACATTTGTATCATGCAAATAAAGTGCGCCTAAATTCATGCAATCCATTCATAAAAGGCGTTTCTTAACAATAAATCGAACTGTTTCAACAAAGCAAGTAAGCCGGGGGAGAGTCCAGCCTGGAATCACATAGATATCGAAACAAGCAGTCGCTTCCATCACGTTCGTCAGAGTTAACCTTGAATTTGATAGCTTACACACAGATAAAATGGGAGTGAAGAAATGTTTGATAGTGTTGCGGTGCGGTCATGCTTGGCAGAAAGTGTCATCGCATTGCTTGATGGAAGGATTTACTGATAAGGAAAACGACGCAACAGCGCACAAAAGGGGTCCATTTGTATTGTGAATTTTCCATCAGACAGTTTGTTTTTCCAGCAACTGTGGATGCTAAAGATGGATGTGCTTTTTTAAAAGTGCCAGACTTTTCCCCTTAAGATACACTTACGTACACCATGAGTGTAATTGCTGGTAGTTTATTAGACAGTGAAGCATCGGCTCATGCAGAGTTCCACAAACGCACAACAAGACGCCTTCCCAGAATGACGCAAACTCGGATCCATTCGGTGGGTAATTTATTGACAGTTCATGGTTCGATGCTTGCGCGCAATGATACAGCTAGCTGATTTCCGTAAGCTGCTGCTGCAACGGTTTTGCGCCAATAATAGGTCTTGGGGTCTTCCACATGGTCGTGAGCTAGTGGTCCAGCATCAGCATCATCTTGCACCCGTGCGTTGATAGATTTCGTTCTGCTGAACGGGGAAAATGGAGGGCAGCGTGTTGCGTCCAGTTTATTTATGGGTTCCACCACATTGAGGGTCCGTTGGGAGGTCTAAAGGTGGATGGGAAAATGGAATGTAACAGCACCGGCCCATGAGACACGCACGAACGCGCAATCGTTCATGAGCCGTACGCAAATAAATCGCCAAGTCGCCGTAACCGAGCGGATTGGGGGCATAAAACAATGTAAACAAACATTCGTTGACTAATTCCAACAAATAATAATCTCCATCTGGAAGATTTGAAGGCGAGTGCGAGAGATGTCGAAGGTGCGTGAATTTTTGTTATTGCCACTTCACTGCCACTGTCTTATTGAGCGAAGAAGTACCGCTGAATTATCTGGGAGAGTGCAAACTGCTTTGCTAATTAGTCATTTCGCATGCCACTTGAAGCGCAGCGGCCCAGTGTGCGAGGGGTTAAAACTTTACGATGGTGAAAACCGGACTAGATTTTTATTAACTCTAATTTACAGCATTGTGTAAGTTTGCAATAAACCGTACTGGCTGTACGAAGTGAACCATGAAGCGAAACTTCCTGAACCAGTTCAGGTCGTAAAAAAGAAAGCCAATCAGGGCCGTAGGCAAATGGTATACACTCTCTCTAATGAATCACCAACCCAGCTGGACCACGTGCTCCCCAAGGGCTCCTGTTTCAATACCGTACCTCACAGAAGGCCAGGACGACTGTTCCGGGATTGAATAATTGAAATCATACACAAACACAAGATGTCTTCCGTCCGGGATTCACTTTCGTTAGCCACCATTACAAGCAGGGGATTCTTTTTTTAAATCACGAACCATTCAGAGCACACACATGCTCTCGATGACCATATGGTGAACGATTGCCATAAAACGACCGTCAGAAGACAAAACCGCACTCATATACACGTATTCTGACGGTTTTCGTCCATCGGCATGTTGGTGCGGAGTTTTCGGTTGTTAAAATTTTCCAACTTACAACTGCTCCGGTGGGACTGGGATGGTGGTATTTGAAACGATCTCTTATCCCGGCTCACCAACGCCAACGAGTCCCTAGGGAGGCTGTCGAGAACGGTAACCGGTTTATGAACCTATCAGGAAGATGAAAATATTTCCAACAATTCGCCAAACCTGAATGATGCATCTCGTTGTAGAATGATCACAATAAAAAAGCATAGTCATGTACTCCAAACGGGTTAGATAGGATTTTTGGGGGGTTGGCACTAGGAGTATAACAAAACCACTTCTACGGACGGACGTCACTGGATTAGCTTGGGGATTAAATCGAATCGATTTGCATGTATATATGTGGGGGATAAAGTGCTGCAAATAAAATCTTCACATCATGAAATGGCTTTTAATCAAATGCTGGGCCAGAATTCCAATGTGTGAAAAGAATGGAAAAGAAGGCAGCAGATCAACACGACCAGTCAGGATTGTTTGCGCTCTGCAGTATCAGCTGATTTTTCCATTTGTTCACACTTTGCCGCCATATTGTTTGATCCGGAATTAAATCCTAACCTACGCCAGGGGGAATGATTGGGAAGGACAGCTATACGTTGTATATGCATGCACACGCGGCACCGTTTATTACTTTCCATTCGGGTCCGTTGGTTGGCTTATTGATTATTCATCCAAAATATCCTGGTCACGGCACCAGCCAGAGATTCTATCCCCCTTGGGCAGGCAGCAAAAAGGGGGTTTCCTATTTATTATTCAGCCTTATTTCCATCTTCACAGCTATCGACAACTATCTCAACATTCAGTCACTGCCACTCCCAACGGCTGGGTGGCGGTATTTATCAGTCTTCCTCTGGCATTTACATTCCGCCAGTTCCAAAGGCAACGCAAGGGGTATATTCGTGCTTCTTAAGCTGCTTATCAAAATCATCGATCGATTCGAAGGTTCAGGTTGGAGTGGGAATGAAAAATTCATTACCATCCAACGGCACTACAATGCGAGCCTGATTGTGTGTGTTCCGAGAAGGATAGCGTCATATGGACAGAATCGATCGATTGACCTCCTGTTACGTGGCGTCTAATGATTACAATATCTTCACACCAGAATGAGACCTCGAATCTATCACCATAAACAGGATCGATGTCAAGATGCAAGTGGCTAGCCAAGTGTCATAGGATGTAAAGAATGATGAAGGCCCATCTATCAAGCCCACACGTACACAGGCTCGCACAGGTTCGATCGATACCATGCCACATCCTTCTGTGGACGTGAACGGTTTTACACTTTTAAGGATGTCAATGCACAAAAAACAAGCCCTAGTACGTAAGGTGCTGCGTGAGTGACATTGTACCTTCTCAAGGTCAATTTCCTGCTTCACTGCCACGCCTCTCATTGCCCTCCTATCGGGTGGTTTAAATTTGCCTCGCATGCGATGGAAAATAAACAACACCGAGGACGACGATATTGATGTCTTTTTTCGGAGTGAATCGTATCGAGAATGAGTTTCTCGTCACATTAACACCTCGGCTGATCGAGATCTGACTCATCAATGTGCCACACTTGGAACGCACGTTTCGCTTGTCGATTTACACTCAAACATACGAAATAGAATTTGCCCATTTCCAACCAAACCAATTTTGAAACTGTGTCAGCTACAACCAGTAAGCGATGCTCCCACCGTTTAACAGGTTGAAGTTCATGGGTTGCTTTGTTTTACTGTTGTTTGAATGTATTTTAGCAGCGCGGGACCATGGCAGGTGAGGGGTGAGAGTTTGTTGCTTCCATTAATCAATTGATCGATTTACAAGCCACTCAAACGCACATACGGTAGCAAATAGGTCAACTGAACACTAATTCCTGCAAGTCGATCGTCCATTACACGGTGTCCAGAAAGCTGAAAATTGTGTCATTGCGGGTGAATTTGTCAACCGCTACCATATCCGTTCCACGACCACACGATCCTAACACCTGATTCTCGGCTCAATCTGATAACAAATTAATGCCAGCGAGGAAAACAGTCGTAGCCCACCACGGGCACGTAGCACAACCTGTCCCGGTCCGGAAGCGTTAGAACCTTCCCGCGCGTTGAATTATCGATTTTCCCGTGGTTCCAGATTCGCGCAGAGCTATGCGACACCCAGCAAACATCAAATTATGCCGCGCGCTGGCTGATGCTGGACCAATGGCCATACTGGAGCACCAGCACAACGGTACCATCAGTGTTTGTTTACTGTCTCCGCTTACACAGGTAGTGCCATCTACACAAGAGCTGCGAGACTTACATGAAGGTGAGCTGATACCTTGAAGGAAAGCAGACGTGGAAAACAACGGAAACCAACAGATACACCCACTAACACACCGGCACGTACCGTCTTTCTTCTTCTAGCCCGACATCCGGGAAGGAAGCCACAGCACAACCCTGCCGGAAGTCATTCGAAGTCATTCCTGCCCTATGTCACAGAAATAGTAAAACAAAACAGAAACGCCTGCAAAACACGGCACGCAGCCTGTTTGGGTTTTGTTTCTGACCTTCGGAATTAGATTAGGAATAAGTAACGGAGGGAGCTGAAGATGGTCTAAATCTAAGGATAAGGTGAAGGGCAAAGGAAATCATATTTTGTGATCGAAAATCTTTCAGGACGGCTTCATGCGATCAATTGAGCAGGGCGTTAGGGAAATGGTTAAAAGACACGAATGAGTCGTTTCCCGAGCGGTTGGTGGAGACGCATGGTACTTTGTAGAAAGGCAAATTAAAAAAACACACAAACGAAAGACAATTGTTTAGTGATTGTCACCTGGGTTAGTCGTACAAAAGCAGCGCTTAGTATGCGTCCACTGTGTGTAGCACGTAGAAGCGTTTGAGGCTAGAGAGAAGAACGTTGATTAGGCCACAGGTTACATGCGTGCCTTTGGCTTTGGGGCTTTCCTTCCCTCTCGATGCAAAGGATGGCTTTTAGTGAAGGGTGACAGTTGGAGGAGGGATATTAAAACCGGGAACCATACATTAAAGCTCTATTATTTTCTCCACTGGGTATCACACACACACTTATTTGAACGCACAAGCGCACACATACACGCAGTAAGCACGCGACACATGACACTAAAACAATACGCGTGTATAGCAAGACTGCTTTCGTGAGCAATCGATGACGCTTTTTGGGTGTTAGGGAAAGCTATAAAAATGAAGGGCAAAACAGTGCTTCTATTAGGAGGCTGTTAAGAGATGCTAGAGAAGCACAACAGTCGATTGTTACGCAAATATTATTCAAAAATAGACCACGAAGAGCTGTGTGCTGGTTTAACATTAGTATTTTCTGCCATTGACACGATCACACACAGTCACAGCATAACGTAGGCTTCTTGCCCTTGTCAAACATTCAAAATGGTTCATCCGCGATTCTGAGTCGATCGACTTACGGTGCGTGGCGGAAGAAGCAAAGGCAACCCTTGTTGAAGCCCTGTACAACACCCGTCTGCTTGTGTGTCCGACCACTGCTTACAGTACACTCGGACCGACTTCACTTGCGCAAGGACAATGGTTTGGCGTTTCAATATACGAACCAGACATATCCGGTTCACTGGTTCTTTCCGGCTAAGTCAACCAAGTGATCGATTTTGTTCGTTTTTTTTTTTCGGGGAGAATTCGCTCATCCGTTTGATAAAGGTTTCCTTTACCTTCTCAAACAAAAGGAAATTCGTTCGATTTTGGGGATGTTCTTTATAAAATGGCGTCCCTAATGGAGCCAGCCACCTTAATAGTAGCTGCCTAGTGGTCGAACACGCACTCTCCTTCCGGCACACGCACGCACGAAACCAGCCATCAGAAACGCACACAAAACCCCCCCCACAAATACACACCGACAGACGGAGCAAACTTTCGTGCACGGGGACGTTAGGATCGCAACTGAATCGCGCGCTGCCGCACGAAACCGGCATGAGCGCGCCGTATTGTTTGGCGCTTGACGCATTCGGGCGACGAGCGGCTCTCGGCATCCTCGTCGTGGAGATCTGTAGGAGAAAATGTACACGTCCGTGCGCTTGGTTGTCTATTCTCTCTCGCACAGTACGGCCATTGCGAACAGCAGACGAGATGATCGAAACGGTTTCTGTAAGCGTCCTCATACGGAAGCTTTCGACAGGCCTTCTGCCGAGAAGAGCTAAGACTTGTTCTCTTGGGTTTCTCAATCACATCGCGGGGCTATGGATTGAAAGTGAAATGAGAGATAAAAGGTGAAGGAGAAAAGGAGGCAAGTTTGTTGGTGGAAAAACGGGAGAGATACAATTACTTCCATTCAGCGGATAAGCTTTTCCCTTTCATCGGTAGGGGAAAAACGAACTGCTTTGAGGTGATGTAGAGCACTTGAAATGGAGGAGAAGTTAGAATACGACATCAGCCGACTCGAAGCTTTCGAATTTTTGAGAACAACATTTGAGAAGATTCTACCTTCTCTACTTATCCGAGCATCTGTCGTTTCTCCTCCAAAAAAGTAAAATACTTTCACCAAAAACTTTACTTTCTCCTTCATCTTCAAAAAAGCTTCCCTATGGTTTTAGTGATTGATGCAAAAAAGCTTTGGTTTGAAGCAACTATTGCCAAAACTTCCCACAGTTAATGTTTTGAATTTCATTTGTTATTGTCTATAAAGAGACCGTCTAATAATTTTCATAATGTAGGTACACACTGATATTTTATTTTTTTTAATTTTGTTATGGGTCATTGTAGAGAAAAACTTCTTTGAAACATTTATTTTTCAAATATCTATTTCTGTAGAAATCTAGAAGACTTTAAATTAATGGACCAATTTATTCAGGCAATCCAGTGTTATGTTATTTTATGTGTAGCCTGTTCGACGGCTGTAGTAGCTGCTAAAACACTTCTCTCTTCAATGTAGGTTAGTGTACCTAGAGCAAACTGCTTAGTGAGTTGAACCATTATTTTTCTTTTGCCATTTTCCCATCCACCAGTACCGTGCGTTGATTTACATCCGTTACAGTATGCAACAACAACCCCTGCGGACGTCTTGGTCCGACGAGGTCGCTCTAAACGTAGAAGCCTCTTGTGGTAAAAATCTGCTTTGCGAGTGAACTCACGAACAGATAAAAACTTTCTCGGTCACTACGGAGGAGAATCCCATCGCCATGGTACGATAAACTTTGCCGTGAGTGAGTAGAATGTGACTCGGACCTGATTGGAAAACCAGAGTCTCTGTTCAACGGAGGGCACTTTAACTGCTTCGTGACCCTGTGTCGTAAAGTTTAAGTTTTTTTTTTGGTTACTTTTCAAATCATCCAACCCTGCTGCAACTTTCGTTTACCACGAGGTGCTGTTTGGTCAACAACAACATTTTATGCGTTAAACCTCTCTTGTAACCCGCACTATGGTTTGTGTAGTGTTGCTGTAAATGTTTGGTTGATAAACTTCAATAGCTAAATATTACACTGCTTGCAAGGGCCGGGAAAAGCTTGTCTTCAATCTGGTTTAGTTTGTGTTTTCCATTTAGCCATACAATAAAGTCATTGAAGGAGAGGAAATGCAATCATAATTATTCGATGCAAACTAATTTGTGCGTGCCCTCAATACTGTTTGATCACTCAACACCATGTTCATGTACGCTCTTGAGATGTTTATCTTTGCGCTCAAGGTACTACGTATCTTCGCTCCAGCAAAGGGATCATTTAGCAGGAAGAACATAAAGTTTCTTTGCTCATTCTCGACCTGTTGCCCTTTTATCTGAATTGAAAACAGCTGTTGGCTATCGACTTGTCGATAGTGATGAAGATGGCGAAACTTTTCCTCTTGTTCAATAGCTCCCCATGGCCAGCATGATCCTATAAAAATCTATCAAAAATCACCATTTCTTTCATCACTCTTCATCCCTCTATCTCTCTCGCTCGCTTTCCCACCGGCAATGAATGATAAAGGGAATTTTCCCTTCGATCAGTATCGCGCTTTGCGTCGATTCGCACGTGCTCGGTGAGGCAGGATACAGCACGCTGGCAAAAATCACCCACCAGCGGTTGGCAACCTTTACGTCTGCCTTCTCCATCCTTCTTCTCCCTCCATATCTCTAATGAGGCATGCAATATTTAATTAAAAATTATGATCCTACAACACCGACAGTTTGAGCATCGTTTGCGGCCTTTCGAAACATTCGATGCGAATTGGAAGAAATGTGAGGAAAAGAAAACCCCTTTTTGTTGCTTTTTTTCAATCGCTCCGTAATGAAGCTGTAGGACGAAGCCGGACACGTTCATCGGCCTCGACAGCACGTTGTCCGTGGAACAATCTTGCCTCGCTGGTGTGAGTGATAAAAGATCGACTTGATTTACTCTGCATCGCACCTTTTACGCGCTTTGTTTTTCTAACTACCCGTCCCGATCATGATGGAAGTCGCGTTGCGCTGTTTTTTATGTTGCCGGCATAACAATTTTTCATTCTAACTCTCCCTTCCCCCTCCCTCTCTCTCTCTCTCTCTCTCTCTTGGGGCCTAGAAGAAGGTAGGTCGGCACGTTCGAATCCAGCAGCGTACGCTTGTTCGAGAAGATTGTAAATAAACGTTTAACGAGTGAGAAAATGTAAACAGTGCCACGTCGGTATGTGATGGTCCAAATAGCAGCAGCAACAGCAACGGTAGAAGCAGAAGGTTTGCCTTCGGGTTGGGCGAACGTTGGAAAAATCGATGCCGATCATGATGGTTGATTTTAATTGCAGGAATAAATTGGAAATATCATTCAATTAATGGTACCGGAACGGACCACGTTGCTTGCACAGTTTGCGCTGATGACACCAGCTGGTACCTTTTTTTTATTTCGGTAGTGACGGCCAGGCCGTATTGCTGGTACCTTTTGGGAGCAAATTTGATTTTTCTTTCCGTGGTAACGGAGTCAGTGGAAGGAATCATTGGATACAGAAAATGTGTTAAACATAAATGTAATTAAAGGAGTATCAAATTTCAATTTTATGTTGTTGGGAAACATTGTTTCTCAGGTACTAGCTAAGATGCCAATAGCATTACGTCCAATACAGGGTTTAGGTTGAATAAATAAACTCAAAACTCTGTTACAATGCATCTCTTTACAATGAACCCGTTTATTGAAGCCTTAAAAGGGCCTTTAAAGATTGTGTTGTATCTTCTTTCTCAAAATGTTTCAAGGCACAGGCTTGTACACGGTGGTAAACAATCGTCTTCACCCCATCTTAACATCACCGTCTCGCGACCAAAACGACCGTTAAAACCTCATGCGACGAAAGCATTTCAGTGTCGAACCGGTGGTAACATTGCTCCCCGCGCGTCACCACCACAACCGGGACATGTTAATTATTCCCGAGAACAGTATTTTGTTCTTTACAGTGTGCGCGTGTGACTCCTTTCCTGTGGAACCCTGTTTGACTGTGGCAAAAGCGACCGTGCCTATGGAAAAGTCAAAGCCCATTCCAGTAGTCAGTATGACCTGCAGGAGATTGGCCAAAAACAAGCGCCGAACATATTTTACTGATGTTCGCCGAGAAGTTACCACTTTCCTTTAGGGTACTGCACGAACACACAGCTTCATACACTCACGAAGAAAAACGCATAAACCAAACCAGCCACCATAAATATGCTTGCGAAGGGCAAACATCGGCGGGAACCATATACAACGATGGGCATACAAAGATCGCGTCAAGTAATGCCCAACCGACAGGGTCTTCTTCTTCTGCAAGTTGCTTTTCCAACAAAAAGTGAAAGGAAAGCTACTGTTCATCGTGTTTTGTGAGTCGTTCTTAGCATAATGCATCGTCAGACGATGGGATTATGCACACAGGACATAAGGATTGAAATCGATAGCCAACAATTAAGCACACCGGCCCTGGATTCAATTATGCGTAATCAATTTTTATGAGAGGCTTGCGTGTCGTGCAGCAATCAGTGCTTTTCGAAAATATAAACGAAACATCAAACCACGTGCCGTTACCTCTCGCTTTATTGTGAATCGACCTTGGTGGCAAGCTTGATTTACTACAACACTTTTTTGCCTCGATTTCACCAGGAATCACGATCTTCTGTCACCTTTGCTTTCTCCGTAAGAAGTGCCCCAAAAAGTTTCTAATGCACACAAGGGAACAGCTCTCTCTCTCTCTCTCTCTCTCTCTCTCTTACTCTTATCTTCGTATGCCAGAAAGATGCCATTGACGTGAAACGGAACTGGGAAAAATAAAAGTGCCGACTGACGAAAGCCAAGTGCCGGTAATAAAAGACGAAATACATACACTTACCGTGGGCGAGTAGTGTGCCGCATACCTTTTTTGCATTTTCACAGGTCCATTTGCATATGTCCCCGGGAGCGGTAGGGGATCACCGCCCCGTCAGTAGCACTTAAACTTTATTGCATTAATTATTTATCCCAATTTGACATGGCTCGATTTTTTTGGTTTTGCAGCCGGGAATCCACTTTTTCTTGCAAATCATTTCTGCTAAAGCTGCTGCCAAAGCTTGCTCAAGAACGATACCACCGTGTGGAGCGGGAATGAATGATTTATTACAACTGTGCATTTACGCCGAGGTGTGTAAACATCGGTCGATTCGTTCGACCCTGCAAAAACTGAATCTCGAATCTCTCACGATCCAGCCGCAGTCTTTTCTATAGGTCAACGCAAGTGACCCAAGGCTACCCCTGTATGGTCATATCCGGCTCAGCGAAGGTGGCCGGAGTAAAGGTAAAAAAGCAAAATTCTAATTAACGAGCCTCCTTCCGCGGTCGGCAGCTATCGCTGTTAATAAATGCCAACGGTAAAAACAAACACATTTTTGTAATTTTTTACACCACCCAACGATCCGCGTTCGCCGCGACCGCTATGCCACAATATTCCTAACGATAATGAGACGCGCTTTCTTGCTGTGTGTGGTGTTTCTCGCCGTGTGGAGTAATTATTACCAGAGATTAGTAGATGGTCGCAAAATAGAAACTACAAATGGTCCCTCATCATGACGGAGTGGGAGAAGGTTCTAAGAATAACCTTCGCTTTGAGTACCTGCTGTCGACAACAAACGGCGCACAACCCAAAAAAAGAATGTTTAAAAATAAACTAGAAAGAGAAAATAAACTCAAAATAATGCCGCCGAAGTAATTGAGCAGCTTTTCGCTGGTGGAAATGGTGCTTTTCACGAAGATGAAGCGCGTCCGCACTAATCGGGGTTTTCTCTTCGAAAAAGCTCCCATAATGGAGCTTTCGTACAACGAGAAGTTCACTGCAGTTAGTGAACACTTGGAATGAATGGATTTGAAAACTGAACGCTTTGAGCAAGTGAATGAATGTTCGAAGTGAACGCGTTTCAGCTGTCAGTAGATTAGTGCAGTCACTCGCAGTTCATGCGGTAAGAGCGCATGTTCTCCACTCAATGAGTGATCCGCTGTCAGTGTAGTTCGTTGCTCTAAAATCCAGACTCACGGGTTGGCGAGATTCCAGACGCATTCGTTCCGTTGCGTGTGACCAAATAACCGGTCTCGGCACCGGCGTATTGGCGCCACGGTACGTATAATTGAAAACGAGCGCACTATGCCACGGTCAATGTCGGCTCTACTTCTTGTTTTTCAAACCTTTCCCGCAACCTTCATCGCTCTTTTCGTAATAAATTCCATAATTGAATGCTTGCGCAACATGCGTTCATTAGTAAGCATTTTATTCCTCCTCGAATGTCGATTGCTCATTGCGACACATGCGATCACTTCGATTGGTTTGGAAGGCGCTTGATTGGAGCTTGAAGTACGCTTGGATCACACGCCGGGACATGTTTCGCATTATTACCGTGTATACACACGCTCGCGATGCAACGCGCTGGCTATGCACCGACGATGTGTGACGGAGGTGATTAATATTCATTACGCATGGTGTCCCCAACAGGCTGGGCTGTCCACATGCTGCACCTCGAGCTGGTTCATTGCATGCTTATGAAACCTTTCTTCAACACCTTCTTCTCCGTACCTTCTTCTCCGTCCGTCCGTTTGCATGCTGCCTTATCATCAGGTGCCAGCAAACAACCCTCGTTCGCGCAGGTTCTCTCTTCCTCCCACGGTTAAGACCAGGATTGCAATTAAAATTGCCGTTGCTGCCTCTGCTGGTGGCGCGGCTGCTGCTGCTGCTGCTACTTCTTGCTGGTTAAAATAAATCTCCACAGCAAACATAACCCACTCGACGACGGCCGGACCTGGGACAACGCATCCCTGGCCCAGCTTCTCTGTGCGGTACACACATTGTCGACTGGTCGGTGAAGTATGAAAAACTTGCCTGTTTGTGATGCGCCTCTCGGATTTTATATTTTCCAGCCGGTAGGGATAAAGTGTGTTTTCACCCCTTATCTTGTCTCGCTTGGAGGAAATGATTGCTTTACAAGTTTGTTCCACATTTGCGTCCCCGGTACCAGGGCATATGTTTGAGCAGGATGTTTGTTGTGCCACTTACCTGGAAGCAAAATACAAACAAGAAAAAAATATGCAACAATTAGATGGGAGAAGAAAAACGAAAAGATAATAATCTTGCAACGGGGAAAAATGAATCTGCTGACGACAATTGCTTGAGGGGAGCTTTTCTGCTGTTTGGAAGTAATTCCCACAGGCAAAGGATATGATTAAACGATAACGATACAAAAATTGCTTTCCTCCTCTGTTTTCAATTCCTTCGTCTAGACATGTAAGTTTTAGCGGAGAGTTTGTTATGAAATGAAATCAAGATAAATTATGATTTTAATTCTTTCTAGAACCTTCCAGTCAACTTGCGGCCGTAGCCAATTGCTTTAAAACTATGAAATGATATGCTGACCACAAAACTAAATTACAAATACTCCATTTCAAAGCGTCGGAAAAAGTTTGTAGATCCACTCGCAAGGCAACTACCGCCGGCTGTCTGGAACCAGAGCTCAGAAATAGTCAGAGAGCTGTCGAAAACTTGTATTGAATAATCCTTTTTCTAGGAATAGTTGCTTCTGCTGATGAGAGGTTCCTTCCCAGAAAGGCTGCCCCAAAGTAGAAATAGCACAGTTCAACCTCAGGAATAACTACATCTTATTAAAAAACTTTCCACAGTATCAATTTTTGGAGCACCCAAGCAACGGATTTTTGTTTCTTGGGAGCTTCTTGGGATAGTGAATTTGCTGCTTTGAAGGATGTCAGCGTTGGGCAACACTCTTTCGTGTTTGAAAACTCCGTTGCACGATTTAGAAAAATGAGGAAACAAGTGAATAATGTATATTTTACCGTTCGTAAAATGTATACGAATTAAAGCCCTTTTTCTGTCCTATCCAGTGTAATAATGTAATAATATGCTATTGATCTGGGATTTGGACTGTAATTTATTCTGTTTTCGCATTAATTCTCCCAGGTTATGAAATTAGTACAGAAGGTCCTTTAGCTCTCACAGATTGTACTCTTTACATAATCCGGGAATCAGCTGATATTTACCGTTCGTCCAGCCGCATGCTGCTGCGACTAATGTCGCTCCAGGCGGACATTGAGCGGGGCCGCTGGAAAAACTTCGAGCCCCTCCTCGAACCCTCCACCGGCGTGCCATCGAAGGTTTCTGGGGGAAAATTAACGATTCGTAATGCTTTCGCACTGCTCGTCGAGTTGCAGCTTTCTTCGGACATACCCAGTGCACTGTAACTGATACGGAACTTGCTCATATTGCCCTTTCCCGGCTGGTGGTGCAACCGTCACCACCGTTACGATGCCAACCCGCAAACTCCCACACGCTCCCGTCAAGCCGTCGAACCACACGGCCGTTTGTCGCTCCACCTACTTCACCCGATCGACACACGGCCATGCCTTACACGAGGACTACGGTGACGTACAATCGATGGTACCGCATTGCGTATTGCGTACCTACGCTCAAATCGCGCGACACCTTCACCTTCTTTCCCGAAACGCACTAATTTAACGCTAATTGGTAAATACGAAACAACTTCACTTTGATGATTCAGCTTATCTATACTAGCTGCTCGATTTCAATCAATTTCTCCTTTATGGAGAAGACGAAATTATCACCAGCACGATGCAAGTGATAGTCACACTACACTGATGAAGATCTACGACGCAGACACACGATGTATTGGCGTTCCTTGCTCGCTGCAATAGCCGCACTAACGACCGTTACTCCGTTGAGCGTTGGATCACGACCTGACGAGCCAAAGAAGACGACGTGCTCTGGCTCCCACTGCCTATCACACACGGCAACCGAGGACACGACTTACAGGCCCTCGTCACACTACTTTCAATCAACCCACAACACACTACATTAATCAAAACCAACACATACACTTGGCCATGTTTCGCCTGCGGAACGGGTGACGTGTTTTTCGTCGTCGGGGAGCACAACGCTTTTCCAGCTCCGCTCAAAACAAACCTAAAGAAAACATACACACTCTCACATCAACGGCGAAATAAACACACAAATCACGGCCACCCACCCACGACGCAATCTGACGCACCACCCGGGCACACAATAAACAGCACTGGCCACCGTACTTTGGGCGTACTTTTGGATCAAGATTTTTCGAATATTTTCATTGCGTACGGCTCACGCGTTGATGTGGAGCAGTGGGAGCAAGGTGTGAAGGTAAATCACAATTTCACTTTTCGTGTTTTCCCCGTGCTTTACATTTTGCCCTGTTTGCGAAGAATATTCACGTTCAACAAAGATGTCTTGAAGAGTGCTTCGATTTATTTTTGTATCGCAATGGTTCTGTGCAAAACTTTACACTGCTTGGCAGAATTTCTTACTAAAATAACGTTTTACAAATTTAAACTTGGTTTTAATTATCTAAGGCACACTGATGCAGAAACCTTTTCTCAATGCAGTTGCAAGAGTGGAAGTTGATTTGCAACTAACAACGAAGTTTTCCAATTAAACGGTATTGCATTTTTTTGTCAACCGCTGTCAATTTACGGCTTCCATTGTAAGGGATTACAAACCTCTCCGTTTTTGCCATATAATCTCACTTTCCGAAATGGTGTCAGTGGCGATGAGAACCTTGCCACCACCCAACATCAGCAAGTGAAAATAAATAAAGTGTGGCGTTGGCTGGCAAATTTATCGCAAAAACTGCGGATTTAAATGAAATATTTCACTTTATTCAAAACACAGGCGCAAATGTGGCGGAAAAGTTGCAAAGGCAAAGGCAAACAATAATTATTGCGCACGAATGCGAATTTGGTTCGCAATTGCTGGAGCTGTACAGTGACAGAATGGGTCCTCCATTCGTTTTTCTCATGTCTGAATTGTTCAGGTTGTTATGCTCCCATGTGACATACAATGAAATACTGCGCACAGCAGAAAAGGTTTTGAAAGGTTGCCACATAAAGAACGAGAAAATATACCATACAGAGCAAACAATTGGTACCATAACTGGTTAATACGTAAACAGAATGAGAAGACAAATGATCGTATAAATAATCTAGTTTCCATTAATTTGTTACAGTTTCATTTTTCATATTGAATGGGATATTACGATAGCACATTCAAATCACAGTTTCACCCAATTCCAGGCCCTGTACCGAGAAATAAAATGAAAGTGATTCCATCTAAGCGATAAGCCATCGTAATCTGAACCTACCATCAAACGTTTTTAGCGTAAGCCTTTAAAAGGGTTTAATCCTCAGCGGCCATTTAAATGCGAGGTTCTTCCCAGTGTAGATGTATGAAAGCTTGATCATCTGTTAAAAACCACTTGTGCATGTGAGCCAAACCTATACTTCTAGCTTTTTTTCTTCCATGTTCTCTAACGAAAAAATTGTATGCTGTAAATTGATTTCTCGCAAATGGCTTTCCAATAGCTAACCGTGCCCGACATACATAATTCAACACGGTACCAAAAACGGCCAGACAATAAATTCCATCTTCGCCGATCGATAGCTAAGCGGACAAAGTCAGGAATCAACCAAACAAACAAACAAATCCACATCCTGCTGGCGCCCTATCGTTCACAACCGTTAAGCTGGATTCTATTACACCGGAACGAAATTAGCGGAACAGCATGCGTAAAATGATTCACCAGGGCTGAACATTAAATATGGATTGGGAGGAATGATTATTTCAAGAATCTCATTAATCATCTCCTCCGAAATGGAAACAAATATAACGATGGAAACAAATAGGGCAAAATGCAAATCGAATTAAACGAATTGTGCAACAGGAATTAGATGAAATTTTAAAGTTTCTTTTCATTTTGGTCACATAATTCGTAGTATGATGATTTTGTAATAAGCATTGCATACTTTTCGGGACTTGTCACAACAAACCAAGCGAAGGCTGTAATTTAATTAACTTGTAATATTCGATTGTTATGATGATTTTGTCAGTTGAGCAAGACTGTCAATAGGAAATCTTGGTTTTCATCCATTATTTATGAGATTTGTAACCTGTATTGCGTGTTGACACCAACGATGTGAAGTGAAAGTCCAATACATGTCAGAGACCAATGCCGTGTGAGGGGAAAACTAATGAGTCTAAAAGGTGAACCCCTTCCTTTAGCATGATCCTAGAATAGGAGAGTAAGGTCAGACAGAGTCACACCATAAATATGTCACCTCACGTTCAATAAGTGTGGCTACACCTGGTGTTACACTGGGCCACAAGTGCTTTGGAAAAAGGTTGAAGAAAGAAAACTCCCTCGGTCTGACCTGAATAAAACCATGACATTCTCTATCACGTTGTTCGCACTTCCTTCCTTAAGCTGCTGTAGCCCAGTTTGTTCGTCAATCCAATGTCTTCTTTCACTGCATGATACAGCTATTGCGTGAAACTCTTTTCACATTGCGGGATACATGTTGGCTTGTAAAACAACAGGCTAACAAGTTGACGCTAACCCCTTCGCCTTCGATGCATGAATAATGTATCGTTGTGATCCGTACAGTTTATCTTCCTGCCTGCCCGGGTGTTTTGATTTGATATTTCACTTTAAAGGGAACTATGGGTATTTCGTGGAATACTCGTGACGGATATAAAGGGACGCAATCCTCGTAGGCCTCTCGCTTAAGCTAATCAATATTCGATTGGTAAATCTTTGCTGATCGACAATGCTATAGGGATACTATATTAGATCAAACCAAAGAACCCCCTCGTTTTGAACGTTCGGAGGTGACAAGTTGATGAATCCTTCGCTTTGAATTACCTCCAACCGAGATGACGAGCTCAATGTTTGAAATTTGTTAATCTTTTTTCGTGGGTAAAGCAAATACTTTTCTTGGAACTCGTCTAATATTAAACCAGTAACAGAGAGTAAATCTTCTGGAAGAAAATTCATTAAATTTTATTTAATATCACCACCTTCAGCTCTTGCGCTTAATGAGGAGCTAATGCCAGCGGGGTCAACGTATCGCTTAGCGGCCACGTTCGTCTGGTGGTAAGATATACGACAACGCCTTTGAGCAAACGAAATGGCCACCTTGACGGGGCACGCACCGTAAAACTGGAGCACGGTCATAAATCAATGATAAACCAGACTACCAGCCCGGGGCAGCCTGTTGTAGTGCTAAATTTATTGTCGAATGCGTTAACAAGACAGCGAAAAGCAAAAGAAGGCAAATCGTTTTCATGCTTCAGCAGGCAGTGAAGACAAACTTTATCCTGCCACTACTGACACGGTTTCGACACTGTTCGTCGTAAAGCGATGGAAAAAATTTAAACGAAAGCTGGTACATATACGAGCAATTAAGTGCCATGTATCTCATGAAAGCCTTCTCTTTAAGTTCTAGCAATGAAAACTATGGGAAAAAGTGGCGATAAGAATATCAAGAAAAAATGCGCGCAGTTTTATTCAACGATTTGTGCTCCTGGGAAGAAAGCTAATGCTTAATTCAACACAATCTTTGCACGTCGTTTGGTATCGATGTCGTCCCGATTTAGTCACGACCCCTTTTCGCACCGGGATGCAAATAGCGTTCCGTCTTTGCTTTAGTGATACTGAATTAATTAAAGCGTCTTTCATCTTTCATCGAAACGAAGATTAGCTCCAACACTCTCGACCTATGTTATTCCATTTCTTTTAAGGTTGCTAGAATCGTTTGAGACGATAGGGCTGAAGAAGAAAAGGAAAACAACCTTAAGGGGAATTAATGATGGTTTTATTTACGTCCCTTGTGTAGAAGCGCTGAACAAAAAGGTTTGTAAGAGTTTTGTCGCATGATTGTCTTTTACCGAAAGCTAGTCCTTATGCTTCATTCTATGGAAATTCCGTTTGACGAATAAAAATGTGCCAATCAGATGAACCTTGTCTACGGAAAACCGAAGATCTGGCATCTTTGCTAAACAAGTCGTAAAGTTACGGGTTGCATATCCTCAGGCGTGTTTGCTATAAGTATTTCAAATACATCTTACACATTAATCTTTTTAATCAAATTACTAACAACTTGATTAAATTCTCAAAGCAACACTTCATGGCTCGACAAACTCTCGGAGCAAATGAAGAAGTAGTACTGCTTCAGCATATAACAACAGTTTCCTCGTCAATCAACTGGACAACCGACTCGGTCAAGGACTACATAAGCAGGAGAGAAGGATGCTATCATCCGTAAACTCTCTTATCAAGATTAGCCATTCGCAACCGACAGCTGTTGCTGTACATCGTTATACATCGTGTGGTGGCTGTCCCACATGCAGCCCGAATTTATTGAGCAGCACAAATTCCTTTTTTGATGCTTGAAGCAACCCTACTAAACAGCAAACTAGCATGAAGATTGACCATGTCGATGCTTTTTGACATAGGAAGGGAATGGAAAAGGAAACAAAAATCGACAGATTCACGTCGAGGAGTTGAAACACTTATCTTTTTCCCAAAATGTTCATTTCGTATTCCAGTCATAGCGTCAAAGTTTGTATGCGTGAGAGAATTCCATGTGGAAGCTGCTCCAAACGATTCGCTTCCCGATCGATTTCGACAGCAATTGATTCGTATTTAAAGACATCCAGTCTTTTTGGTGTTTTAGTTTATCCTTTGCTTTAAAAGGTTTAAGCAGGCGAATTTAAACAAAACTGCAACACTCTTATGTGCTTTTTTGTCATCATTGTCTACAATAAAAGCTTATACAAAGTGCAATTCTGCTGAAAATCCCGCGCTGTAAAACAATTTACCAAGAAGCAACCAAACATACCTTTCAACCTCAAAAAACCATAAACTTTGTTGCTATAGTCCGTCGGACTCATAAAACCACAATTTCCCACGACCGCATTAACACTGTGCCTGGGTGTCACAATATCCCTCTACCCGGCTGTTCTCGGTTTGCTTGGGGCCGTCCTACCGGGACACGTGAAAGCATGTGATTTTGCACGCTTTCTTTATGATCCTGCCATTAATGCTATAATGTCTGTTAATGGGCTTATGGTATACCTCATCAGCCATTGCCTGTGCCCGGTTCTCCCGCCTCCCTCCAAGCCAAAAACAGAGCAATATACTTGCCCGCCGGCAGAGCGAAAGCTTACCAACTGTTCCGTATTGTTGTGAACGAACTGTGGGCGAAATATTTTAACATGCATGAACAGCGCACATCCGCTCGCTGATACCAGAATTGGTGAAAAATCACACCCAAGAGGTGAGCTTGAAATGATACAGGGTGACATGAACGACATGGAGCTCATTTCGTGTGCACATGCAACAAGGCAGGCTTGAAGGCTCAGGCTTTTGACAGGAAGTTGTGGATGGGTTTGATACAGCGCACAGGAAGCGTTCCTTGTCGTATGTTAATTAAAGTTCGGATCTTTCTACTAAACCGTAGGAAATGCTGGAGTTGGGACCTTGCGGAAAACGAACCAAAACACAGACAGAGGCTTTTATTGAAAACTATCGAGATGACATACGGAACACTACCGTTATGGCACTAGTTGCGCAGCTGGTTGCCCCAGTACGGTTGATTGCGGTACACAGCACCCATAATACCCACGGGCTCACCGAGTCACTGTGTCATCGAGCCGTCGTGGGAGTTGTACCGTTGCTGCACAATGCATTTTCTCGCTCGAATGTAGGACGGTGTCAGGGATGCACAAAAAATCTATTTCATTCGTACTCGAAGCTCAACGATCGCACAATCATCTCCCACAAATGGGACTTTATTCCGGGGAACGATCCCATGTTTTGTTTCTATCGCAACACCCTATTCCCAACAGCCATTCCCCAGTTCTCTCCCGCTTACATCCCGACAATGGTGACAATTAGATGGACTTTGCTGTGAACAGTCCAACAGAGGCGAAGCCCACTGTTTGTAGAGGCTTATAGAGGGGCTTCTCGAGTTGGATGAACGTTTCCGTTTCAGGCCCGGTTCTGTCACCGTGTACCTCTGGTACAGAGACGCATACAATGATTTGAGAAATTGAAATAAAATATTAAACCATTATTTCTTCCCGCTGCTCAGCTTTACGAGTCCTAGACTCATTGCTAGAAGCATAAAATTTCGTACAACTTTTTGATGATCAAAACTCCGCTGCTGTAAGGTACTATCTTACATTTCAAAATGGTTCAAAAGTCTGCCCCATAATCGTAAAATTGAATCTCCAAGTCGTTTGCAGTTTGTTCGGATTGTTAGACTCTCCCATTCGCCATCCCGTGTAACCGTTCCCGTATCGAATTTCTTTTGAAAGCAACTCTCTTGCCCGACTTCCTGTTAGCGCTTTCATTTCGCTTTCCCACGCCAAACTGGGAGTTCGGTTTTTGGCGCAGTTTTTCCCGCGCTGGAACAAATCGTAGAAAATTGCCCCCATAATCACTGCTATCGATGTTTTCACGTACGAATGCTGCTGCTGACATCACCCGACTCTCACGGAGTCTTTGTCAGATGAGATTGATATCCACGTCCACCGGGAGGAGTTTGACATTCGATTCTACAAAGATTTATTGCACATCGCCAAAGTCACATCAAACACACGTGGACGTGGAAATTGAAAAATAGACCCGTTGTGGAGGCACATGAGTTCGCATAATCTGCGATGGGAATTCACATTTCGTTTGATGTGGTTTTGCAAGACATCTATACTATCCCAAAGGGCAGTTCAAAGTTCAACGTTTTTTAGAGTAAAACATAAATATTGACTTGGATTTGTGGTGTTTATTTGCGATAAATCGATTAAGAGGAGAATGAAATCGTGAAATCTCAAGACAACTTGCTTGCCTGCAGCAATTCAGCATTTTTTTTACCCATATGTTTGTGGCATGGTGTATACTATCCTACAGTAAATTGGACACGTTTTGTAATCCTTCTACAAGTCATCAAGCATCGTCTCGTTTGTTTAAAAAAATTTTGTACAATTTCTTGCTCACTTTTACTTTCTGCTCCATAACAACGATGAAATTGAAGTTGGAAAAAATCAAATTCATTTTTAATCGATTGCCGTCACGGAGAAAGCGATTGATAGCATGAAGAAAAGAATAAAGGATAAAACGGTAAGCGTAATCGATCGGAAATTATGTCTCCGGCTGGAGATTCACCTATTTCGAAGTAGGTTAACGATGGGTACAACAAACGATTACCAAGTCGTCACGGTAAGCTACAGTTACACAATTGTACTAAAGATGTTGTTATCGACTAGCGAGGACACTTCCCACAACCAAGCAAAAGCGTGTCTAAGAATTGTTTCAAGAGCATCGAAGTATGTTCTTCATTTCACGAAACTTCTTTCGCCCGCTCGTGTAACAAAAGATGCTCGTAAAATAACTTGAAAGCGTTGAATTGAAATGATGGTGTCCGTAACTCAAAAAACGCTGAAATCCATACCAGACTCTTTCCTGGTAATCCATCAAACCGTAGTAATGGATCTACGGAGTCTTAGCTACTTTTGAAACCCCGCAAGACAGTTTTGTTGCTCGTGTTCCGTGTCAAAACAACGTCAAACAAATCATGGCACGTCCTTCGCACGTCTCCAGCCCAACATATGGTCGGTTTCAATCGCAAAAGTAAAACACCAAAGCTAGAAAATAACAAATGGAGTTAACGGCCCGTATTGTAAGTCCGTCCTAACCGGGGGAAGCTTCCGTCGTATTATACGAGTTTTTTGGGGAGCCTTACACTGCATGCCTACATTCCACAATAAGAAGGTTCATGAGTAAGCACAGTTGCGTGACACGAGCTCATTTTTTCCTGACTTTCAAGCGTTGCTTTAACACTTTAGCGTGGTATGAATGGAATGTGAAAAGAAGGAGAGGATTAAACTTAGAACGAAATATTTCATAGGTTTCGAAATGTTTCATTAAGGGGAGTATTAAAGAAGTGACTTCCAGCCAATAAAATGTTAACAAGAAACAAATTTAAGGTTTGTTCGATTGCTATGAGCCTTTTTCTGTTTAGAAAAAAGAAAGAGCATTAATATAGAATAAAGTAAACTATAACAAAGAATTTGTTGTGCGAATTGCATATATTGGGGTGTGTCTTAACGCTAAATAAAATAACACTGAAACAAACCCCCCTAGCGGAACACCTGCTCTGCATCTAAAATATGGTCTTACTGTTCCGTGAAGCAAGCTACAGCCACAACGAACGTTTCCTATTAAACAATTTCCTAAATACACCACTGCAATAATTTACTCTTCCGTTGCTTTTAAGCTCACCCTCTCTTGCCGTGTTGCAGAAAACATTTTCAATAAATTTAAACTTTTTCACTCCATATTTTGTGGGAGGAACTGCTTCCTCCGCTTGATAACTGAAGCGAATGGGCACGATTCTACCAGTGAACGTGAATACTGTAGAAGATTTAGGGAAAAATCGAGGCAAAGCAAATCGAGGCACTCTCTGATACCGGTAAACTTTTCCTCCAACCGAACAAGACGGACCGAGTGTAAATTTCACCCAAACACTGGATACTCGGTCGCATAATCCTAAACCCAGGATTTTCCAACGGCGTATACATAGCACTGATGCCAGTGCTTGTTTGAGAAGAGCGTCAGTCAACGTATGGCGAGATTTGAGTAAAAGTTTTACGTAGAGTCTAGAATAAAAAGAAGCAAATGACGTCTTACAAGCCCTCAACCAAGTACCAAGTACATTGAAGCGTGTGCTTTTGTATTCACCCAACTATTATCCTACGTGAAGGTGTGTTGCGTGTGGTAACGCTCACACAGAGCTGGTTCGTTATGACGGGACACTCATAAACATTTACTACTCTGCTGCATCAAGAACGATGGCCTTCCTCGCGCTTATAAACGCACGAAGGCGTCATAAAGCAAAAACGTGCAAAATCCTTCAAAAAGTACGAGTAAATATAATGCACCATAGCAAAATTCCTTCCAATAAAGGGCATTCATTGTAGCAAATAGGAGCACGAACTTGAAGTGAGAATCCCCCAAAAGCAAAATAAAATGAACCACTTTCCAAGTAATCTTGTGGCATTGATAGACCCCAAAACCCTCATTTGTGTCACTACGAATGGATGATAGTACAACAGCGACTATCCAAGTGGATATGCAAATCAAAATCCCATCAACGTGGTTTATATTCCACCCGTTACGAATTTGCTGGGAATGACAAACTGCTAAGTCAGTGCTAACTTTACAGCCGGGCAGGCAACTGTCTCGCAAGGAAACACCCAGGATTTCGCTTTTTTATGATTAAAAAATGTTGAAAAGACGTTTAAAGCCATTGTAAGCCGTTGATGCTATAGAAGTATCAGTTTTTGTTGGATTACCATCACCCAATAATGTTTTACGAAAAGCCATACTATAATGTTTCAATAGTAAAACTTTACCGGGAAGCAGTATAAATGATCTATTGCTTCGCAAACAAATACCATTCAGGCTAACGTACATAATTTATTTACCAATCCCGATCAAGACCATAATCCTTCCGGACGGCTTGGGCTGATAATTAATGTGAACGTAGGTTTCATCAAGGTAATTGAATTTTCCACAAACAATAATTCATATTCCAGCTGGACAGCGAACCAGGCCGTAGGCATCAACCGTAAGAAGTGGAAAAATCAATACCCAATACTACTCAACACTTGTTGCGCTGTTTAGAGTGAGTGGGTGCTTTTTGCGACTTTTTGTTGGCACATCTTTGTTGTCCCCACTAATGGAACCACCTTCAAAGGGCATTTTAATATTCCTTTCTTATTCAAAAGCTGAAAGCATTTAAAAACGATGGGCTATTTGCGAGAACCGTTCTTTCGTACGTTCATTCTTAATCGCTGAAATCAATAGCTAAAGCTGTGTAAAACTTTCCATCATTGCTTTCCGTGAAAGAATAATAGGAAGAAAGAAACTGCACACAAAGAAGTGGGACAGGATTCCGATATGAATCGTCGCGCTTCGCTGAATACTGCTAATTGGACAAAAGGAGTCTCTCTTGGGAGGAATGGTTTTGCACATTCAAACGAACTAAGACTTCATGAGCGAGAGTGAGAAAGGGAGACTAAGAGACAGGCAGAGAGAGAAAGAGAGAGAGAGAGATAGAAAGAGTCCGAGCGTGATGTGGTCGTTTTGTCAAACAAAGGATCAAGCCGGGAGTTTTTTGTGTTTCTGTGCAAACCGTTATGCCCTTTATCGTCCTATAATGAACCGTTTGGCACTGGCGGGAAACCATGCGAAAGAAATCGGAGGATACAAATTGCACCCGCAAGCTGGTAACTGGTAGGAAATTAATGAAACACTATTTGAACACAAACTAAACGGAGAATGCAATTTTTCCGCTCCACAGGACACTTATCATGCCGACATAGCTGGAACACCTGCCCTTCCGTTGTGCTCACACTGCACCGGGCTCGGTAATGCATTCCGGATTCAAGGAAATGGGAAAGAAAGAAATGGTTCTGCCTTTTGCGATATCCCGTCATGCTCATGGTGTGTTAAACAAGTTTACACAGTTGAGAGATTATTTTTCTATTTTCTTCGCAAAGAGGCACAACGGGATTGGAGTTGAAGCTTCGATTAAATTGCGATCATGTTTATGGCTTGGGAAGCTAACATTTGGATGTTGTTATTTTGTTGAGAACTTTCAAGTGTGATCGTCTACTGAACCACCCACAAGTTTGCAATGCACTAAACATAATGCTCGCAACTACGCTGAAAGCTGTGTCCACATGCTTCCAGCGACTTTTCCACTGTCCAAACCACGGCCAGACTCAACTATAACCTGCAGCTGGAAGGAATGTTGATGGCACGTCAAAAGGAATGTAGAAATACTTCCCATAAACCTCTTGCAAGTTATTTAAACAATTTCTTCTTTGAAACTATTCTGAAACAGGTTATACGTTGCGAATGCACTTTATGTCTCGTCACCAAATGACGAAAAAAGCGCATTCAACTTCACCAGCTGGATGCATTGGATCGTCACCTCATCGATCATTTCTGATATCACAAGCAAACGATGAGAAATCACTTCGGCACACTTCAAACAAAAAAATACTCTCCTCTAGAAACGCGTCATCGTGCCTGCCAACAGAAATAGGCTTTCCGATGGAGCAAAAGTGTGTGTGTGTGTGTGTGTGTGTGTGTATATATGTATCTGTGCGAAACAACGGATGGGTTTCGTAACTTTTGCCCTTTTGCCAACAAACATTGGTTTGTGTCCGGTTCTCTATAGTTTTCTCGGTTTCCCGCACGCCTTCCGGGGATTTGCCTTTTTTCCGGACAGTGAATCAAATCGCTCAATCCTCTAAAAAAAAAACGGAAGGTAACACAAAATAGAGATGAAAAATTAGAATACATTCATCATAGCAGCATCCAGCACGACACAGACTCGGATTGTTTCGCAAAGCGGACCGACCCGGTGAGAATTGATTTCGGTTTACGAAAACTCGAGATTCAAAGCATAAATTACCTTGGCTGGTGTGCGCACGTACACACGATCAGAGAAAAAGGGGAATCAAAAGTAGGAGAACAATTTATGCAAACATAAATAAGTGTGCATATTTCATTATTCTTGTGAGCAAGAAACAAGGCCACACCAAACGAACGTTACAAGGACGAACTCGTGTAGGTGTGCTGCATAAAATGCTAATTATTCTTCGCTTGGAAATTAATGCGATGCTTTTCGAGAGGGAAGAACACGTAATTCTTGTCTGACAATAACTCTTTTTCATATTTCTTCTTTGCTTAGCTTCACTTGACTGTGTCTTTGTCGAACGAAGAGAATCTTGTGCTTTTCATGTCCGAAAAAACTTTACACATACTCACGAGACGAAGCCACGTTGGTGTCTTATCAGGGTCTGCGCTCTACCATTTTCTTCTTCTACTCCTTCTTCTGCACCAACAATCGTAGAGACAAAAAAGGTCACACACTCTCTCCCATGCCCTTTGCTCATCTAATTGATGCTATTTTCCATCTCTATCGTTTCCGGCGCCATGATAAAGGATGTGATTATCTACGCCTTTCATGTTGTACATTTCTTTTCATCCTACACTCTGCTCAACGGCACGATTTGTCGCGATGCTTGTGAAGGAGCCATCCGCTTCGAAGTAGCCAACGCCTTAGGACACATGCAACAGGACTTATGATGACCTTTTTTCTATCCATTTGTTTCGTAAACAAAACATACATGGCTTTCTGTCTTGTCTGTCATGGTTAATCCGTTGCCAATCCACAGTTTAATCCCTCATCACTGAGTCATCTTGTGTGAGTGCGATTTGCATGACCCGGAAATGCCTCATGATCCGCTCAAGCTCTCGCTTACGTTCACCGCCTTGATGAAGGGCTAATTTATGGTTTTCTCCTCCACAAATCCGCCTTTTAAACAAATCATTAATTTTTACGTGTTATGCTTCATGTGAAGAGCATAACGTGGCCAGCCCACAATTGAAAAGGGTACAATTTGTCGACATTTTGTTAACATGTTGACAATGGTAGGAGATTTACATTTCGGTGGCTCGTAGGGAGAGTGATTAATCTGATTTAAATGAAGGCCTACAGAGAACGTTACCCGAACCAATTAAGGACGTTATTTATGGTTCCTACATCATACGTATACTCCAAATGTAAAGGTTCTCTTAAACACCCTTAGAAAGCTTTAATTTCAGTTCAAACCGTATTGTTTTAAAGCATTTCTCACGTGACATTCAGACAACGATACCAAATCGTCCCAATTTTCCCTTCTAACGACCGAAACCACGATTATCGATTCGATTAGCAAACGGTTTCGACCCACGCCGGCCTTTCTCATTTGTCATTCGTGTATCGAAAAAAGAAAAGAACAGACGACCGACAACAACAGACTAACCGAGGCTTACTACCCTTCAAAAAAGTGCTAGAACTGGGAAGAGTATCCAAATTGATCCAGTGGTCAGAAAAAAGGCAAGTCATTGCCCCAACCCATCGGAGAGTTTTGCCTTATGTTTTCGGTTTTTATTTTTAGTCTTTCGGCAGAAACACAAATGTACCATGAAAGAGATCTCACAACAGACAGCAATCGCGTATTCTGACCGTTGTCAACCGATTAATGAATCGCACAAATCTTGCTCCATGGCACGACCGTGTTGGCAAACAATTAAGTCGTTTTTCCTTTCAACGAGATGTTGCTCAAATATTGTTAGCCACTTTGCACGAGTGCCGATAAAGGTGGTAAACAAAAGGAGACGAAATATTAACGACGACAGCTTCATTACATCCCGTGCGCAAGCGAGTGTCACTTTTTTCGAGAAGAATTCGGCAAAGAACGGCACCAGAATGAGAACAAAAACATGTTACGATAAAAGTTTCTCTATTGTTGGTCATCCATTTCTTCTTTTGACGCACGCACACAAACGCAGTCACATACACTCGCTCTTTCTTCAATACTTCAGCACAAACGAACCCTTCTCACGGGTGCGTGGTACTTGGGTTCATCGTCGCTGAACTGGAAGTACTTTACGACTAGTGAAACTTTCCCTTTTATGCGGTACCGACCTGGTGGGCACGTACGGTGGTTCCTACGTACCCGGTCGGCGGATGTGCAAGACGTCTTAAAGCCACGTCAGCGACACTGCGATGCGAATAGATAATGTGCCCCGAGTTCCGTTCACTTTTGGTACTGAGTGCCAAAAATTTGCCTTTCCTGGAAGACGCTTCTAAAACACACACACCATCGCAGGGGAGAAAGACGCAGACACGTTATATGACGGCTCCAAATTGACAACGGCTTCTTTCCCTTGTTTCGGCAGCAGCACAACGGAACAGCGTTTCTGCGAGCCAATTTCGTTCGAGCATAAATCTCCTGCTCTAGGACAGTTTCGGGTTGCAAAACGGCAGCCGGTATGGACGAAGCAGTCGTGCTGAGGATACGGTGTCGTGGTTCCAGAACCTGCTGCATCGCTTTATCGATAAAACGAACAAGAAACAAATAGAAAGGACAGCTTTCTAGCGAACAGAGATACTTGTTTTCATGGCTTTATACTCTATTTTATACCACTGTATGTGAAGCCGGTTGTGAGTGAAAAATTTAACTACTTTTGGCACCTAACTGTGAGAGTCTTTTCTGCAAACCGAACAGATTAGGGTCCTCTCGGGAAAGCTCATGGGAAAGCTTAGCACGATGTTTCGGGTTATGTAAACATTTGTTTAGAGGCCTCTCCGACTAACGATCCCTTGCATGATAGACTGTCGAGTAGTAGTGCACAGGCAAAAATCAATGTTTCAATGTATCGATCATTGTGTGTGTGTGTGTGCGTATTGGAATGAGCCCATTTTGTGAGGATGACTTCCTGCCTGTCTGACGGATGGGTGGATGTTGTTTGCCTTGTTGTCCCCGTCAACTTATCTGCTCAACAAACAAGAATACACATCCCCGGCATCCTACTTATCGGTTGTCGGTTTTATGTTCTAAGCTGGCAAAAGAAAAATTGCTCTTTATTTTTCCCACTGATTCCAAATTGTACGCAACATAAGAAAGTAAACAAATTTGTCAAAAAGAATAAAACCTATCGACACTTTTTGTGCGTAAAATTTCCTCCCTTGAAAAAGGCAAAAGGGTGACACAAAAGTTCTGCAAGCAAACCATGCCAAGGATAACAAACGAAGCTACTTTCTTTTCACACGGAACACTTTTACCGCACAGTTGACAGCTACCCACGGAGAGGACAAAAGCTATACACCAATAAACTTCCAAATGCAATTAATCCACGTTAGCGCCACTTCACTGCACAGACTTCACACTGGATGGGCGACTGTGCGCCGTATTTGTGCAGCGGAAACGCACCGAAGCGTGAACCAATGCTGGCCGACACCAGCTGCTTCCGGTGTTGTTGGGTGGAACTTTTGGCTTTCGCTGCTGCCAGCTTGAAATTATCTTCCGGACACATCATTTCGCATCACACTGCGCGAGTAGTAATCCTTTCCCACGGACAACATTCGAAATCGATTATCCTTTTCCATCTGCGGCTCTTCGTGCTGCTTGAACGAGCAAATGAAGACATCCACTGGAATCAGGACCCCGCTGGTCGATGGAACACGGTGTCTTGTTTGCTTATCATTTAATCTCCCTTGGGGAAGGAGGTCTTGAATAACTTGCCCCTCGCTCGGACTGGGATTTATTTTCTCCGACACTTCTTTCGAAGCCCCCAGGCGTTTTCAATGCCACGTTTGGATCGTCGTTCCACCGCACTGGTTTCGGTCGGGTGGTGTCGGTCGTCCTCCAACCAAGACCGCTAATACCAAAGATCCAACAAATTATCACCTTCTTTTCCTCTCTTTGCAAACCACCAATCACACTCCCATCAATTGGTCGCTTCTTCGCCAAGTCACGTTACTAGGTTTTACAGGGAATGAACAACGCTCCGTTCGCGCACAAACCGAAACGGACGCTTGCCGATGTTACACAGGACACGTTCCGGATTCGACTGACTGGCTTGGCTGGAATTTGCTACCGATGGGCCACGGGAACACCATCCAGTACGGTACGGTGCTGCCTCTGCCGAAGGCTTTTGGAAAGTTTTGACACCAACACAAGCACCGTCCGAGCCTTGCAGCGTCCAATGCGACTCCGACTCCGTCTGCTAGTGAGTGCTCTACTGTTTTCCTTCGTACAACGTACGGTTCGTGCGGTATACAGTTAATGGGAGTTTTTCAATAATGTTTACCTTCAAGCAGCACAACATTTTAAAACTTTTTTTTCTCCCGAACATCGTCTGCGTATTTTTGCATAAATATATGCTCGAAAAGATTCATTATTTTTTGTCTCATAATGTGAACAGCTTTCGACTACTTGGGGTTATTGTTCTAGCAAGCGTTGCATATTCTTTTTTACCCCATTAATGCTTTCTGCACATCCCATAGTTGCTAGGCGAGCAGTCTCACGTGATAACGAGTCACTCGCCGTGAGTTTCTTGCGTGTGTAAACAAGCACTGTTGAATGCAGTGTGCGGGAGCACCCGAGTTGCCCATTACACCCGGATGTTAAGCGAGTTCGAGTCACGTGCTCGCTTCGTTCGGTTTGACCGGCCCGAGCCCGAGCGCTTGGAACGAGCCCATCGTGGTGTCTCCTGTGGTGGTTTGCCCATTTGTGGGCACTGCTTTGTCTCCCTCAAAACAGTCTGTTATGGCAAGCTCTGGCGCCCGTTTTTTAATCCAGTTTAGATCCTTTGCTATCATGTCACACGAGCGTCTCGAAACCACCAAGCACATCAAGCTAAATATGCTTTTCTCACATAATGTGCACGGTGGGATAAAACTTTCCTTTCCATCCGGTTTCGGTTCGTTTTACTGGAGGTTATGTAATCGCATGTGGTCGCTTGGCTGGGTTACATCCCCGGGTTTTTGGCCGGGTTGACAGTTGACAGCTGGTCGGTACGGGTCGCGCAATAGCAGCAACAGCTTGAACAACGTCCCAGCATTGTACTAGCGCGTCCTCGGGGGTGTCAATGGTGCGCAATTGTGTGTGTGTATGCTTTGCGTATGGATTTGACCCGTACCGTAATGCAATAACAATCACGCAAAGTGCTTTCACCAAGATTGAAAATGGGCCTGGTCATGAACATTACTTTTTATCATACACACATATGCAGAGCGAAACCCTTCGGGGTATGCGTCAGCCGGGTTTGTTTTGTGTTTGTGTGTAGCGAACGGAGTGCTAGAGCAAAAGCAAACCATTGTCACAGCAAAATGGACCAATATTGCTTCAAACTAGTCTCGTGACTATACGGTCAGCGATAGGGCGAGTAACGATGCTCATTTTCGAAGGCCTAACGTCTTACCGAAATGTTTGATTTTATGAATCATTCTCTCCTCTATGCCTTACCATACTCGTTACAATTTATGATGTTTGAGTTTTTCTTTTTATTTGTGTCCTGCACACACCCCTATTCAATTCCGAAAAATTCAACAAAGTGCTAAACCATCGATCGTTAGATTAATTACCCCGTTAGCTACACTAAGCCACCTCAGCTATGCAATTTCATTTCATAAACACTCCCCACCTCTGTAATATACGATGAACGTCAATAATAAATTTGGATAACCGTTTATACGCTCCGTTCTATACGATCCACGTACCGTCAAACCGACCATGGTCAAAAGCACCAGGCGTCTCCATGTTCCGCGACACCAAGAGCTCAGTGAGTACGTTCTCCCACCTTGGCAAGGATTTGCCGGCATTTCTTTGAGTACAAAAAGGAGCGAATGAATATGCGTTCATGTGTGGTTCATTTCTTGGCCTGTGTTTCGTTCAAAAGAATGTTCATTCGTACATCTTCGAAAAAGCCCTGTAGAAGCTTTTCAAACAGATGGAGTTAGCTGTGAAACCAACTCCTCAATGAGCGCCATCTTCAGGGAAAAGAGTGAACCTCTGCTCGCTCCATTTCACATTATTTTTACGACGTTTCTCTGCATTTTCGATCATTTCCCCTTCGTTCAACTGTTATTTGATTACCAGACGTTCACTTTTCGGCGAGCAGATATTGATAGCCATTTGATGGCCAACCCATTTGCTCTGGTAATCATCATCTGTCAAGTGAAGGAGATTTAATGAAACACTAAAGAGCGGATTAATTTCCTCTTGGCGCCTTGTCGCATCGGATCTGACGGATTCCTCTACGGATTGATTCGCTAAATTTCGCACATTAATGGACAACGTTTTCTTCGTTTCCTGACGAAACGTTCTTTACAAATACGCGCCCTCATTACTGCTTGCCGTTAATAGGGCTTCCTACCACTTCAGCAAATGGCTCGCGTTTAGCTCTCCCATATTCCCCGAGGCAACGCCGCATGGCAACCAATTGACCTCAGTAAGGATTAAAAGAACAAAAGTCAGAATAAAATAGACCTTTCGGTGGACTGGCGCAAGTCGCTCCTTCAGGCAAGGTGCTGGTGCAGTTGACGTTGAGAGTGACTTCCACCTCTGTTACCCCAATACTGTTGGGCGCCGAAACAGGCACGCAATCAACCAAAATGGCACGACCACCTTTACCTTAACGCTCTTCGCTTCCATTCGTCCAGTGTCGACTCAACCAAACAGTCGAAAGCGAGTGTCGAAATGTCCGTGCATGGATCCAAATGAGATTCGTAGGCACGTACCAAAACTGACACTTTTTATTCCCTTTCTACAGTTGTGGTTGGAATCCCGCAAGCACCCAACACTGCCTCAACACAAACACACAACAACAGGCCGGAAAACAAACGAGCAAATGTCCACGACTTCACTTCCGGTGAAGTCGTTTTGTAAGCTCTTCCCACCTCGTTTGTTCCGGCTCGGGAACGGGAGATAGAGCACATTGTAAAAGAAATGTTTTTCTCTTCTCCCTTAAGCAATGCTTGCTGGGGAGAAGTGGAAAGGAACGGGACCGGAACCAAAAATTTGCGACCGTTTGGCTACCAAATTATGAAAACGTGCACTGAATAGTCTATGACCAGCGAGAACGAAACCCACCGAAGCGAGTTTTCCATTCGCTTTATTCTAATGACCGTGTCTCATTCTAGTAAGTTCGATCAGAAGAAGGAAGCGCGTGTTTCAAATGGCCCATTGCTCTATCGGGATTCTCAATTGTTGGCTGCAACACAGCTTACTGCAATTTCCATTTACTGATTTGTTCCACTCGTAATACTACTGTTGGATAGTTTCGATTCGACTGATGCGCCGTAGAAGCACGCGGTGAAGTGAATTATTTTACAGGACTTAATGATGATTACCTTCTCACTGAGAAACTGATTATCTGATGAAGTTAAAAGAAACTCCAATGATTAAAAGCTGCATCTCTTCGACTTACCTGGAAAAGAGAAAAGAAACAAACAAAGCCTTTAATATTGGTCTGCAGATAGGTGTGATGCAGTGTGCAAACAGAAATAAAAAAGTATTATCCTGCTATAAGAAAAGAGGAAATAGGAAACTTAAGCAACGGCAAAAAAAATAGTAGGACAGGTCGCTCATGCTTCAACACGCTGCTCGGACCCAAAGAATGCGGCATGTTTCGATGGATAATCTCGAATGTAGTAGAAATTCAGCTCTCTCCTGTACGACGCAGCGTATTTAAGAGCAAAGAACACAATCCGGATTACAGGATTACGGTTAATTCGACCGTGACGGGCGCGGTAGAGAGTTGAGCTGATGGGAAGCTGCTTTCCTGGGTTGTTATGATATTTTCTCCTGCTCGCTACAAATAAATTTCTTCCCCGAAGTGCTTCCACCCGTCGAGTCGGTTTTACAACGGAGATGGTGGTCTTGATCTGATTCCAAACAGGTTTTATCTAGCTAAGACGACGAACGAACGGGGCGGGATCCGTTTGGTATCGTTCGGATCTAATAGTTTCTTGCACAGAGTATTTATGTTTCATTGAAAGTTTAGTGAAGCCTTTAGTTTTTTTAATACTTAATAAAACATTCATCATCTAAGAACATGCCCAAAGCCTAGCGCCTAGGACGATAAAACAATTTATTTCCTTGGATGACGTGGCTGCTTACGAGCTATCGTAACACGATAAGACGACGTGACGGAGAAAAACAAAACTGATTCCATTGATTAACAAGAAATAGTGAGAAAATGGCCTTATATGGATACATTTGTTACTTTATGCCATATAATTAAAGTACATTAATGAAGAAGAACTGAAACGCTTTCTTCATGCTAACCATCCGTTATGAAGCGATCCTTACAGACGGTTCTTTAATTTTGCGCAAAATCTTTCCTCGTCGTCTACGATAAAATCGTTCTACCGCGCACGCAAAAATCAAATGTTCTATTCATGGATCGTAACATTTCCTGCGTGCGCAAAATCAGCTGACGACGGTCCGGGAAACATATACATAGACACGGCGTTCTCCAGGCTTCACGAATGGTGCTACTGTTTTATTTCCTGCCCAAAACCCGAACTGAGTCAAATCACGCAAGCCCCGTGTGGGTAATGGTAAGATTTTAATTGATTCCAAAATCGGCTCTCCCTTCGGGGCAGGTTCAAAGTATCGATCACCATGTTTCGCACTCGTTCACTCTTGAGGAAAGAGTTTAAGAGAAGAAAAGGGGAAACCAGTTGCGAAACCCTAAATTCATAGAACACACATTGAGAAAGGGAGTGCTTTTGCGTGGGTCAGTAGGTGGTTCTGTTTGTGCTGCGGCCATAAAAAACGATGTTCCGCATTTTAACGAGAAAGAACTGATTTTTTCAAAACCAGACATCAACTTTATTAAAACTTTTCAAATAGAATTTCACATCCATTTTTGTAGCTATGAAATGAACGGACGTAGGGAGGCCTCACACGGTTTTTACTGGGAAAGCAGTAGTATTCCATCAACAACTGAATGAACAGTTTATTCAAATGGTATTGAAAACGTTGTAATTAATGAGAAAAACAATGGACAAAAAAGAACCGATGTAACGTTTTCTATTGGTACGCTTGTGTGTTTTATCAGTTAGCACGAAATGGCTCAGCAATTTGCAGCTTTTTAGGCGTTTTTACAAAGCGAAGACCACCATGCAAACTGTTCTGCCTACAAGTATGGAAAATTATTAAACAATAGTTCTACAATCCTCGTTTCCTCATCATGAGGGTCTGCCAACAATTGAGAAACAATTTGGGGACCTTACAATCAAATATGCTTCCATTCGCGTACTTTAAATAACACCATTTACGTGGTATATTTCACCAACCAAAAAGAACCCAAGCATCTCTTCTGACGCTGGCACGGCGTAGAATGCAAATTCAACCACACACAGTGCTGCTGTTGCTGCTACTGTTTCTCATTACAATTCATTGCGTGCGTTTGTTTGGTTCCATTAGGTGTTCGCCTGACGTACAGTTCGTGCACCTGCCGCATCTTTGTATTACCATGTCCACCCAGCTTTCTTCTTGCTCAAGACGCCTGATTTAATTGTATCGATTTTTATTACATCACCATTTTCCCCCGCAGCGGAAAGCACTCTCCACAAGAACTTGTTTTAATGGGAAAATGAGGACTCAAGTGCGCTCGCGCGATGTATAGGGCTTAAAATATCCTTCACGCTAGAGCTGGCAGTAAAATTGATCGAAAGCGAACGGGTATCAATCCCTTCCCATCGTGTTGTGCGTACACATTTTTGAAACAACTTTTGCTAATGCTTTTGCTAATGACATCCACATCAAAGGCAAGCAACGTTGATGAAGGTGAAGTACAATGTGGAGAGGTGGAACTCAAAAACGCCATGGTCTCGAGTGTCGGGAAAGTACTGCTGTCCAATATTTTCTCGATTGCTTCCACGAACAGCCAAAACTGAAACATTTCCAAAGACTCCGAACAGCAGCAGTGGCGGCGAGCACCACTAAGTTCGTAATCGATTGCTTAGAAAAATAAAGCCCGCTCGCGTATTGTTGAAGGTAAATCTTCTTTTCTCGCAATCGTTTATTTTGCGAACGTGTGTGTATGTGTGTTTCTTCTTAGAATAAACATTCGCCCCGTGGAAAAGTGTTTCATTATTGCGGTGCGTCCTGTCAGCAAGAACCTTAGTGTGCTGAACCGTGCTCCAAGATATGGATACGAGCATAAATTGAAGCATTTCCAATAACACGGACACGGCCTGCTGTTTTGCGATACTTTACGTTTCTTCATTACCTTTCCAGACCCTTTCATGGCGCGACCTGAAGGAGAAGTAGCGACCCGATAAGGACCCTTTTTCCCACATCCGGATGCCATTGTACAAAAGCTCCCCGTTGAACTGTGGAGTGTCGGGGCAATGTAATTCCATAATTCGTTCATATTTTATAGCCTATTGCGGATCGCTTCAGCTGCTTTTGCTTGAGTTCAGTGGGAGATTTTTTTATCCTTCACGCTTCACCTTCAGCACTGAACAACCTTGAAGCGAACGTCCTTAAAGAGCCTTTATTTTGATATCTTCTTTTTTCCTGTGGATTCCTCTTTACCCTGCAGGTTTATCTATGGACGCCCGTCGTAAAGAAAGGGTAGGGCGTGCGCGTCTTTCCAACTTAACCATCACTGAGCTGGACAATCCCTTTAATACGGGTGTGGGATACGAAATATGCTCGTTTGTAGCTTTGAAAGGATGTTCCAATCGATATATTTACCTTTTATTCATTGAATATTATTTATTCCCCACCAACAAGGTTATGATTTTTTTTGGGTTGGTTTGAATTTTCTTTTCGTTTGGATACGGGTTGTGCTCTTGCACTCTGATATTATTCTACCTGGCGTATCTGCAGACTAAACTCTAATGCTCTTTTCAGAGTTCATACGATATGCACCATGTCGAGCAACGCCTTTTTATGGCATGAAGCATTAAATAATGGAAACGAGCACGAGACAAGCTATTAAAAAATGAAATACAACCATCATCCATGATTGAATTCTCGGCCTGGAGAACGGGGCAAGTTGGATTGGAATGGAGTGAGCAAGGGGAGTTCCAAGCACTGCTCACATAAAACCGTAGATTGCGCGATTGCTTACGTTTCTGGCGATGAGATGACAGGAAGGTACGAAACAAGCATTTATATAGTCGCATGAAAAGAGGTAGAGTCTTCATAAACCCCAAACAAGTTCTAAGGACATGCGATACGGTGCAACAGCATGAAAGAAAAATCATATCTCCCATCCCGTGAGAACAAAGACACACCAGAACCAAAAGAGCTGGAATTTGATTCCATTCCATACTTCCCCCTTATTGGCTTTGTGGACGAGAACGAGATGCGACATTCACACACACACACACACACACACACACTCGACTCACTTTCAGTTGAAGGGTATCAATCACGGAGAGGAAAACACATAAACACATAACAATATCTCACCTTGCACTTGTACGCCCATTTACAGTTGTCTATTTCCCACACACTTTGCGTTGGATAAACATGTGGAAGACGCCTTGGTTGGCAGGGCAGAGAGCCAAAGTAAGAGCCAACCACTTAGCCCACCGTGTACCATGGCCAGAACCACTCGAACAGGGCGGTATACTTTGTTTGCCCTTTTTAAACAGACCGACAGGCACCATACTAATCTGCCAATAATGCCATTTATGTAAGTTGTGTTTTCCTTTTGTTCACAAATCCTGACGTATCTTGGTTGTAATCCTTGTCTTTAAATAGCATTGATCACTCATTAATCTGAATTGGTACGTACTAAACGACGACGTTCTTTCCAATTGTCGGCATAAGAACTGTTTAGGGCAATCATTCAAGATTTTCTGAACGCTTAACACTATCACCTATCTTATGCCGTGCTCTGGCAAACACCATAAAACAAAAACCGACGCCCAAAGCTGTGTTTCTTTCCGTACGGAGTTACACGTATATGACGATAACGAGAAAGTATATAACGTCTTATTGTAGAGTGGACAGCCGGCATTGGCACGGATTTACTCCTGTCACTACCAGTTGCTACAGCACACTCTTATCTAGGTCATTAAACTTTGGATCCATCGGTTTTATCTTCTTACAACCCTCGGCTCAAGTTCTTCCTACTTCAAAAAAACTTCTAAACTTTAACCAATAGTGGTTGAAAATCGTTTGCACAAAAAACGCCTATCGTAAAATCATGTACCAATGTTTGATAATACAAATGCTTAATTTATTTGAAAAAAAAGTCTATCATTCATCTAGGTGTGTTTCAAAATAAAATACTTTCCTCGAGGAAAGCCAGAAAAAAAACTATTAATGGAGCCAGAAAAAAAAACTATTAGTGGATCGAACTTAATATAAACGAATTAAACTTGTTGATTTTTGTTATGTTCTATATGGTTCTTGTGATTCTTAGGTTTGAGTTGTATGGAGATTCCTAAAAATGCTATTCCAAGTTTTAATAGGAATAAGGATTTGGCACAACAACCCAGTAGGATCAAGGCCTAACCAGAACACCAATGTGCTTTGGCTCCTTCTGTGACTGGGTATACCTATCCATAGCAAGATTGGATCCACTGTTAATCCTGCGGCGTATGGGGGGTTGTGATTTAGAGGACTCATAGCAGGATAGTCAATCCTGCGTATAGGGGCGACAGCGGTCCGAATAGGATTCGATGCAATGTCGGGCCTGATCGTATGAAACAAGCCTACAACGCTACCCAGAGACAATACTTCAGAAAGTGACAAAATGAGAATATATCGTCCATAGATTCAAGTGTAACGATGACCTCATTATTTGCACAGGCTATTAGCTTGTTGGTTTTGCCTTGCCGTCGGCCGCTACCTAATCAATGACAACAGTTTGGATGTCATAAAGAAGCGATAGATCTCATCGACAAACATTCCAATGCCATACTAATGACTGAAAGCCATCAAGCTAACCGACTTGACCACAAGCTAATGCAATTATTTTCACTACCGTAATTATATACCGTAATTACCCTATGCAACCTACTTACCGATCAGCATGGTGATCCTCGTGTGAAACCATCTTCGATAAATGCACAAAGCTAGAATCGTGCTTTCCCATTGCCGCCACAATCGAGCTAAATCCTGTTCGAACCGCAATGCAACTGCACCGAGTAAAGCCCACGTCCGATTCTAACCCAGCGCCGATAAACGACCGAAGCGCACCTTTCCCGATCAACCCGATCCAGGAAATAACTGGATCACTACTGCCGTCTGCCGCTCGATGTCTGGTGAATTTTACGTTACCCATCATCCATTGTGTCGTCACCCGTTCCCCTCTACTTTCAGATTGCCTTATAATTGACAACCGTCGAAGGGCTAATTTACTAATAGCGAGTGTCCAGTAAGATGAAACGGCACGGTGGAGGAACGGTAGAGGAACGGCGAAGAAACGCCACCGGGTGGGATTGACTAGCACACACGCTTATCTTATCACTTTGCTGTGTGTGGAATGCCCAGACTACAGCGTTCCGGGGCCCCAGAGCCAACGGGGTTTTGCTTTTCGGATGGTGTCTGTGCGAAGCGGTCGCACCAGTCAGTAGGTCGGGTTAGTCGTCCAGGGAGAACCGATCACGAAGCAAAGAGTTCCTACAGCAAACAAAAGGGTTGGAACGTTGATGCAATTTAAATTGTGTGACTAAAGTGCATCAGTTCATTTACTCCATCCTTCCCGTTTTCCGCTGGAAGTGATGGCTTGACAGGAATACAGAATCGCCTTATCGGTGCATCACCAACACCGAAGGGATTTTAAACGGAAGAAGGACAATCAATTTACGGTACAACTAAACCCTTTAGTCTATAAGAGTTCGTCTCTCCAACCGTCGTGTGGAGGGTTCACATGGTGGCGTTTCAATCAGGCTTCTTCATAAATTATTTTCCTTCCGATGGAAAACTGTCCATTCACTTGCAATTGTAACCGGATCCTTCTTCACCAGTAGAAGGTTTTAATTAAAACATCCCTTTCAATTTTATTCTTCGGGGCGGGGATGCAATCAAACATTTATCATGTAATTTGCCGTAAATGAAAGGTACTTGAGGAGATACCATGTACCGTCCTGTATGCACTTGTGAAACAGGTGAACATAACGCAATGGAATGATAAAATCAAACGAGTGATTGATGACTGCAGTAATGCTGAATAATTTCATAACGAGATGATTTAAGTTTCTGCCACACTCTTTTTCATTCCGACTGTACAAGCAATATGATATCTCGCTCATACGAGGTGAGCATATTGCTATCGATTGAAATAAAGTACAGAAATCAAACGAAAAGCATATGTATGGTCAAAGATCAACTGTCATATATGGGGCACTCATCATCTGCGTTTGATAAAGCAAAAATGGAATTGTACCCCCCATAAAATCCGCAATGATTGATACAGTCTAGTGCATGAATACGTTCTCGAATCTGTTTCTGTGGAGTTTCAAACCCACCCGTAGAAACAAAGCTTACTGAACTAAGACACATGGACATTTGAAGAAGCAAGATTAGATAAATAATGGTTTTGATTTGCTATGATGAGACGTCATGCGAAACCTACCTATTTAGATCGCGTGTTGGGCACGTGTCGACTCTACATGGAAAAATACGTCGCGTTAAAAAACAACACACGTCACGCTTGTCTTCCTTTGCCAGATAAGACAATCATTCTTCTGTGTCAAAATGGAGTTCGTAGTTTGAAGCTCCCAAAAGCTTGTTAAAAGTCGCCTAAAAGGATGCAAATTTTTCAGCAAAACTAGCTTCTTCGCTTTCATTAGTATTCGTCTCATTTTTCGCTACTTCTGTGAAATTAGCTTATTGCACCAAGAATGCAAACCACTGGCAGCGCATTCCATCTGCATCTTCGAAGCATAATATTGAATCTCCCTCTGTTATCTTGGGCAACAATTCCTAGAATCTATGGAATCGCCCCATTTCCCTGGATCAAAAATACAATAACCCAAAAAGGTATAGTCGTATTTTCACAGGACCCATTCGCCTGTGGAGCTGGTGTTCGTTCCCCTTGCAGGTGTTCGTTTCTCCATCTTGCACCTTTCCACAAAATGTTAGAACGGGGATTCCGTAAGATACGATCTTCGCATTCAACCGTACCACACAGCGCACAAGGGCAGTGGGAAGCCATTGTGACACTGTACCACATCTTGAGAGGTAGCATCGTTCTCCGTTCTTCACCCCACTCGTGTCTCCCGCAGGCATTGCTGGATGTTACGGAAGCGACCATTTAGAAAGATATTTCTTTATTCCCTCTACTTTGTCCTCCTTTGTGCCACATGCCGTACATGTGTTGGTAGCTGGAACGATTCTCCACGTCCCCTTTAAGGAATATTTGCGGTTATACATTGCGGTGTTGCGGTCGTGGTAAAGCTGCCTTACATTAGCTAGTTGTTTCGTTTGTTTCGCATTCCCTTTACAGTAACCATTTCAATAACATGCTTCGAAGGCTTTTTGTTGTCGTACGCAGCAGTGGCAGTAGTCCTCAAACGTGCCGTGCGCTCAAAGATCCAGTAACCAGCATTCAACCAAAAGCTCCACTTAAGCCATTAACGCACTTCGAAGACATTCTCTAGAAAGGGTACAGCAACAAAAAATAAATCGCTAAAAGCATCGGTGAACCCGTTCAAGCCGTGACGATGAAGCTACAACCGTAAAAATAGTCTCAGAAAATCGTTGATTCCGTTTTTAAAGCCATTTTCCTCCGTATTGCTATTTCCATTGCGATAACATAATGTGTAAACCTTTCTCTCCCACCCAATTTCTGTGAAGTGAAAAATGCGTTTCGTGTGTGAGACAATACCATCAGCACAATGGGAATCCATTTACACCTCTAACCCGCTGTTGAAGACATGAACGTTCCTTGAAACACGAACGAAGACATTCCGCATTTAGTTTGAAAGACACTCCATTTGTAACGTTTGCAACGCGTACACAACGCGTACAATGCGCCCCGAACAGATGAAAAGCAATTTGCATAAAGAGAATCGCTAAATTGAATGCTTTCGTTTATGATGTTAATTGTATGTACCGCCGCACTGAACAAACTTCTCGAGTGCGCTTTAAAGGATGTAGGATTTATGCAAATTGGAAAAGAACTGAACGCGATACTCATGGGAAGCAAACAAGTTGGCAACACTAATGAACACTATCAAGCATAAAATGGAAACGATGCAGATTGCAGTGCAATTGGATTGGAGGCAATAAAATGTACAGCACTTTGCTGCCACGACTCTGGCCTGCCAGGGATGTAAAGGAACATTCTGGTTGGAATGCACTAATCTAAGGACTTGCTCTGGAAAGGAGAACCTTTCCACACATTACACAAATACCCAACCAGCAATTTGTCAGGCAGAACGGGCCCAACGGTACCTAAAAAAGCAATCTTCTCAGACGCAAACAGCTCTCACGGTCCGCATCGTCCCCGTACTTATTACGCGGAAAGTTCATTAATAAGAAATGCCCATTTCTACTAACAAACCGACCCTACCACGGCCGCTCCCCGGAGGCCGTTTTTTGAGGTGGTATTAATAACCAAACCCACCACGCAGTTGCTCCCTTTTTCGGGTTTCCAAATATTTGCGTTGGGTTTGGGCTGCTTCTTGCGCCCCAATCGTCCCCTTATCACGGGCATGCACGGTAATAGTTCCTCTGAACGATGAAGATTGCGGAGTATTAACTCAACCTTGCATCCAACGTGGTTTGTCGTGCCTTCGTGTTTGGCGTGTTAACCTCGTGATATGTTTGTCAAGAAGTTCATCATTTTCCGCCTCCCGTACCTCCGTTCAATGAAAAGCCAAGTAGGAAGTACATCATTTATCATCTTGCTTTAGCTTCACGTCTACTGATCCTGTTCCTGTGCATATTAGCCCACCACTCCAGCACCGGAAGCTGCTTACAACTTAATCCGTTGTGCAATCCGCATCAACCCCAGTTTCACCACGTCAGAAACCCGTCAGCATCGTCCGTGATAAATGCTTCCCGATAATTAATCGGATGATGTACGACTCTTCGGACGCGGAAAACTGACGAAAAAGAGAAATAATTATTAATTACTCGCACTGTCAACGCGCAGGCAAATGAAGTCCCATTTCAACTCCATACCTCCAACTTAATAAACCAACAGTCAAAAGTCGATTAATAGCCAGAATGGACCGCTCCAGTACCTAATCCTTGTCAAAATTTCTTCAAGATTGATTGCACACTAAACGCTTTATCGTCTTCCACGTCGAGGACATAACCAGTAATGCTAACAATCGCTGGACCCAATCTTAAGTGTGCAGGGCTCCGCTTTCCAGCATAATGTGGCTCGAGGCGCCTTTCGCCAATGACAGCTCGTCCGACTCACCTTGCCACCCGGAGTGGATGCGAAAAACGCCAGAAAATTAGCTTTTCACCGGAGGAAACATTTTGGCACCTGTAGAAACGCAACTGTTGAATCAACCCGCCGGGGCCAAGATTAAACAGCAATTAGTGTCGGTGACCTGTATCCCCCTGGCCGCCCACTCGTCAAACGTGCTCCATTTTCCAGGGTGATAAACTTCAAAACCAGTGTCTAAGATGGAGTTAGGGAAAGTATATGTGCGGGTGAGTTTGCGTCTGTGTTGGCTTTCAGTTTCACCTCTCTGGACGTGACAGCTCATGTTACGCTCCGTGTGCTCCGTGAGCCGGAAATGGAGAACGGTGACTTGTGCTAGGTCGGTAGGCAGTTTCGAAGCCAGAAACCTGTGGTCGGCTCTTTCGGATCGATTGGCCTTTACCTCACAATATCGGGATCAGGGTAGAGTTTGGTCCACCTTCACACACACACACACACACATACACACCTGTGAGTAGATTCATTCATTTCATGCACAAGCATATCGTGGTTTACGAAGGTGGAAAGGTTGAATTTCCGGTCCTTTGTAAATATTTGATAGCACGCACCCAAATGGGAACGCAAAACATACACAAACTAGACCTTTTAAACTATCCAGCCCAAAACTTTCGAGGCCCCGATTCGTAGACCTTGCCACCCACCCAGGTGAGTTAATTCAAAGTCAAACCAAATTTAAGAGCTTCTGCTTCAATGGGAGGTGTTTTATCGAAGATTGACCTGCAAAGAAATTCCCCTGTTGAATGTTTTTTTGGAATGTTGAGAACATGGCAAGCAGTACACCTCCGTTTTGTAAGGTACTATGGAATATGCTTGAGTTTAATTAAATTAAACCCAACAGTCCGGTTTTATGGACCGTTTCCGTTTCGGGGAGACAAACTTCAAGGTGTAATAAGTAAAAGATAGGACTGTTTTATGGTTTTCAGACATTTTGTCGGAAAGGAAATAAAGGTATTTGCGGACTACTACCAACTCTGTAGAATGGTCAGAAAATAACTTCGACGATAAACGGACGGGGACATAAAACTACGAAAAGTCTAATTAAAGCATGGGACCTTCGTTTTCTGTGGAAAATCCAGGATGCTCAGGATTATGCCTGATATTAGAGAGCGCTTGTGCGCTTGTAAGACAAGATGGAACACAGATCGTCCTGCCATTTGCTAACCCATTATTAACCGATAGCTATTAAATTTAGAATGACATTATCACATCGCTCATGCCTTATGGGTTGGTGTGGGCTTCAAAGTCGCTTCAATCTCAACGAACAAATAATCAAATTTCATAACTCATACTTAACTGCAACCCTTGTTGCTCATCCGTCGAGCAGTGATGAGTTTCTTCCCAGCAATGCACTTGCATCGAGGCACGGTATGGGCCTTGAGCGGCGCCACAGCTCGCATCCATGTCAGACACTGGCAGCACATGAATGGGGAAGTAATTAAATTCAAGACTTGAGGTGGTTCCCGCGTCTCGTCTCAGACGCACTCTCACTCTTTACACAGCTGCGGGAACCAGGAAAACTCAACTGTAGTGTCTGGCGTCATGCCACCGGTACTGCTTCGAGGCTAAACACCTACGTGCTTTTACGCTAGAACCTTCTCTTCTTTTGTGTTGGGAAAGCTGGTGTAGTGATTTTTGCACCATAGAAACCTGTGACTTCTGACTCACATCAAATGCGTGTTTCTTGTTGTTCCGGCTGCCTGACCGTCTATCTGTCTCACTGGCTAATGACCACTCGGGAGTGCGTTCAGAGATAAAAGTTCTATTATCCGTGTGTTTTTGTAACTCTTGGTGAAACTATGTGAAACGAAGTGTATAATGCTTGACTCAATTCACACGAAACGATAACGCAATACCAAGGTGTATTCCTATTCATCTCCCCAAAATGATGATGGATTCGAGGCATGTGCTCGATCCGGAAATGAACCAACAGCAGTGCAATGTCGGAAAGCTACTCAGAACTTGTACTCACACTAGCTTTTCTTTACTATCGTCACCATCATCATCAGGCAAGTTTATCGATTCCTAGAATTACATCCGCTCTCCAAACTTTGCTACTCGCTGAGCGGCGGATGTAATGGAAAAAGTTGAGATGCAAAAAACGCATCGAAAGCGAAACAACGGACGAGTCTTTCGCTGCTTTCAGTGGGCGCTAGTCCCGAGCCAATCCTTATGGGAGGAAAGTTTGCTGTAAAGTGCTAATTTCAAGGTGGCTTTAGCATTAGCAACATCATCCCCGTGCCGGTTGTGATCTTAAAAGTTGCTAGTTTGCTGCAGAGATTTCGCCAACTTTCTACCCGATGAGCCAGTCTGCCAGCAGCCAGTCAGCTAGCCGTAGAGAAAGTTGCTCTCGAGAACGCTGACCATCGCGGTGCGTTGCGTTTGTGGGAAAATTACGACCGATAAAACTCCCATAACTTTCTCATATTTCCTACACCCGCTGGGATGGCAAACGTTTGCTGACCATTCGCGCTGCCTGTGGGCGTATGTGTACGTGAACATTATGACGCTTTTTATGCTTTTGCTTCCTTGGCTTTTCCCTCACTTTACCACCCATTCATACAATATATCCATCACACGTGCAGAAACCGAGGAAGGGTGGAGCGGGTTTGGCCGTCTACTTTCATGGACCAGTGACCGCAAACTTGTCTCGTTGGGTGGACTGGGTTTGCCATCCGTGCATGGCTACATATTAGCAAAGAATCATTCGTCCGTAAGTGGTATTTACTTAACCTATCATAAGACGTTTGTTTACCGTACACAAATTTAAGCAGCAAAGAAAGTTTCAGCATTTCATTCAAGTTCCTTTCCCAATTTGCTCAACCCCACGTTGAGACGGGCTGAAGGAAGCACAAAGGTGGTTTATCTGTTTTAATAATACAACTGTTCAGCTTTAATGCCACCAGGCAACAATTCTCAAGTGAAACTTTTTCTAGAAATCAAATCCAATTAGACATCTGAAATCTATTTTATAGAATTCATAAACTAAGCTTTCAGTGTTAGGATACATCCTATACCAAACTCAACCAGCATTGCCTTGCACTTTGGTTTTTTTTTGATTATTTTTTCACCAGCGTACGAATCAATTGTAAAGAAATGAAAACAGAAGTTCTTTCCGACTTTCACTTGTTATTTTTCAATTGCTTCGTACACAGCTGTGCACATCTAATTAACAACGCCCTGCTTATTGGAAAGTATTAATTAGTATTGTTTTCTGCGAAATTCGATTCCCTATCATTGCTTCAATTCGGCTATTGTGTAGGATTTGCTTTTCTTTTCCCAACAAATAACAACACTCCACAACAAGATTCCTTAGAAAATACACCTTGGTGGAACGACAACATCCACACAATAACACCTTGTGCAGTTTCTGTTCCCGACGACGTCGAAGAGCGGAAGCAACTCCTCAAGGGCAGGACGAGCCCATTCAAGTGACTGCTTTGTTTACCACATCTCAACACACCCGGAATGCAAGAGAGATGTTTTCGAAGCCGAAGCCGCAAGCGCTAAAGTTAATGATATTGTTTTGCTTCGCAATTGAACGAATTATAACTTTTAATGGAATCATTGGAGCTTCCCGTGTTTCGAAGATAGCAAGTCTGCATTGACAGGCAGCAAAATTTGCTTGCACATGTTGTGCAAAGTAACATTAAAGGTAAAAGAGATGAAAACAGTGAAGGACAGTTGAGAAAAAATCTATCCGAAAAGAAGTACGGAATCTTCTTTCTCCCTAATTAAGCAATAAGCCGTAATAAGTCTCTCCGGGAATGGAAGGTGTGCTTTTCGTTTTTCACACGCCTCAGTTCACACAATTGACATCCTGTTGAGCTCCTGCAGAAATACTGCAGCAAGAAAGGAAAGCAAAACAAAACAAGAAAAGACATTCAACTTGTGATTTTTGAAGCAAACTTTCACCCGGACCCACTACGTGCTGAATATTTAATCGCGAAAGTCTCAACGAACCGTATCCTTCCCACGAGATCCGTGAAAGTAGAACATAGTTGCTATGCTCGTTTTGTACATCAGCTTCAAGTTTCCGTATCGGTTCCGGTGTTTGGATGACTGACAAATGGTCAATGGTCAGTGTCAGCTGCCCGCTTGGTCGTGTTTTCCTTGAAACAGCTTAGAAAAGGAGGGTCAGCCTTACGTTGTAAATAATTCAATCGCTTTCGACGGTGGTGCGGAACGTATCGAGACACACGTTCCACAATTCGCATACATGGTGGTGCACACCAGCCAACCAACAATCGATTTTCATAGCAGTCAGCTTTTACCGAGCTGGAACGGAGAAGAAGAAAGATTGGCAAAACACCTTCAAATACGTCATAGCCCTGGCACGGACGGTGTAACAAATTAAGCGCGGCAGCTTCTCGGGTAGCGCACAAGAAAGTTTTACTAGCTGTAAATCTTGCCTGTGCCACATGTCGGTGCCAACGTGAAGCATGTGAGAAGGATGCAGTGTCTGCGAGAGAAAAAGGAACCCTTTCGAAAAAGAATCCGTTCGATTAAAGACTTTTGCCATAAACAGCCAATGGAAACCGCTATCCCTGTGTTCTGGTGGGAATATTCGTACACTTTTCTTTCCACAACTTTGTTTGAGGTTGGAATTCAGCAACTTTTTGTGCACTGCTTTTAGGGCGTTCGTCTGTTTCGGGGATCTTTTTGGTATTGTTTTGAAGTACGCACGTTCGCTTTATATTCGCGCTTAAATATTTTATGACGCAAAATTGAATTCTAGTCAAGAACTGATGGATGCAAAAAACCAAACGGACCAGAAGGCTTTGGCGAGAGATTTAAATTTGAACATCAACAAAAACAAATCATAAGGATGGGCCGTGTAATTGGAAAACATTCTAGACTCCAGAAACGTCCAGTTTCAGTGGCGAGTTGCGGAGAATCTGGTTTTAAGGTCCTTTGGGCGATTCGGAATTTCATTTCCGATTTGAATTTGAAACCACGGGTTTTCGTGAGTATTGTGCTTGGTTTTGGACGCATTTTATCGTTTAGTGGTTTACCTAGCTGGAATACCCGATATCCTTAAAGAGCAGAGGAAAACACCAAGCGCTTCGTTGCCGGTGGGATGATAAGAAACAAATATTGTTACGCTGGAGCCGAAAGATGTTATTAAACGATAAACAGATATCGGTGAGTGGTGAAGTTTGCTGACTGCTGTCCTGATTCGTTCGCAAAATGACAGAGCTTGGAATTAGCCAAACATTGCCAACCCAGATTCAACGACCTTGGATTTAATTTGGTTATGATAATGATTGCCAGGATAACGACACAAAACCACCATTAACACCACCAAAGGAAGTTTGGAATGTAAATTAGATGGGCGAAAAGATTTCACATGAAAAGCTCAAACAACAACCAAACGAGTACGGTTGATGAGTTATTTAATGTGAGAACTATTTCACATGGGAGCACTGAACGGTGGAGCTTTTGCGAATGTGGTTAAATATCTTCCGCATAATTGAACCGCACAGCTCGGTTTGCTAAGAAGGGGAAAATGGGTTTGAAATGGGCCTAAAGACATGATAAGTAGTAAATTCATTGAAACTCGATCCTAAAACCGAACACTGCATGTAATTTAGCTGATGAAATATTGAATAACATTAGAATCGACTGGTAATGAGAATTAAACAATTTATTGTCAATCCCCATTAGACTACTGAACACACTATACTATCAAAATAACAACCATAATTTGATTCAGTGTAAAAAGAAAATGTATAGCTGTTTAGATGAATTTTTAAGCTCCATTTTTCATCCCTAACTACACATCTCATAACTTGGGGCAAAAAATGTCATACAATCACACACACACACATACACAGAATATAAAAAAGTTCCATTATGCGCGTCTCAAACTCCAGCATACATCCCGAAAGAAATAAACATCATTTTTCTTCCCACAGTACATTCGTTATTCTGTTCCTTTCCCCAATTTGCACCTCACCTCCAAGTTTGTCCCGACTTGTTTTGTGTATCCTTGGGAAATAGCCATTCACATGTAACACATGTCCTCAGCCAGCCAGCCAGCCAGCCACCCATCACAAAGTCACCGCAAAGCTCGATGAAAAAGTGCACCCTCGAGGGGAGCAGAGCCACCGAACGGACAACAAGAATTGTGTTTCTGTTGAATAAATGAAGCGGCACACACTCCCCACCAAAACCACCCATTTCCAGCCGCGATACGAGTAATCGAACGCGAAATGTGAAGGTCCGTCCGTCCATGGTGCATGCGAAATAATCCCACCGGAGACAAAAAACGCGCTGCTAGTCACCACGCCACGTCATCATAATTATTTGCTACCCGTATTTGCATCGTAACGGAAATGTGTCCCTTCAGCTGGCATCTAATCGATTCGGTCGGTGTGTTCGGTTGGGTTTACCTGTTCCACAGTCGTCACCGTCGATCCCGGTATCGATCGAATCTGAAGGAGTTGTCGTTCGCTGTCGACCACAAAAACAGCTAACGAGCGGTATCGACAGCAAACCCGTTCCATGCTAACCTCCAATTATCAACAATTTGCTTTAATGTGCCTGACATCCCCCACAGCTTTTAGCTCTCGCATCCGATGCAGTTCCAGCCCTCTCTCTCTCACACACACATTGGTTTTTGTTTACGTTTTCTTGGTTGCTTCATCGCGGGTCTCCATCGATTTTTCATTTGGCCTACATTAGTGTTATCGTCGTTCCACGGTCCCTGACTCCCCCGATGAGGACACTACAAAAAGGGAGTTTGTCGTAAAAACAATCGATCCACATTAATAGAGGAGGCAAATAAAATGGATGGATTGGCCCGGTCTATCGAATCATCCACTCTGCCGGCTTCCGAGACACCGTTTTTGCGTGTGTTTCTGTATGCCTTTGGAGCTTTTGATAATCGATCAATCCACCACATCGACAGCGTGGTGCCCTCGGCACTACATGAAGATGATCCGTACCGATGGAAAATGGAAAGAAGCGAGCAAAAATCACTTTCCAAAACCCGAAAGGCTCTTTGGCGTCCTTTGAAACGGTTAATTAAATTTGTTCCATCTTCGCCGTATTGGTTCGCTGCACCTTTTTGCGTTCGTTTATTCGCACCTTTACTCTTTCTTTTTCATTTGTTCACCCACCGGAAAATCCCGCGACGAACCAATTTCCTTCCTTTACTTTCTTTCGGTGTTTTGTTCTCCAATTCCCATTCTCTGCTTGAACGAAAGGGGACCATTAGCGTGTGTAAAGCTCAATCCCCAAAACCCTCGGCGTCCGATATTGAAACTCCTTGGAGTAATGAAGGGAGAGTCCCTCGTGAGCAAAACTTGAAACCAACTCGGGTTGGCTCTAATTCACCACAATTTTAGCCTCCATCTCTTGCGTCTTAAATGAGCCATAGCCACGGTGAGAGCGAGAGCTGGGTTGGTAAAAAAAGTAGGGTTAAGAAAGCAATTTGCCACGAGTTTGTGGCCATTCGCACAGTGGGCAATGTCTTCGTCTTATCACAGTCAACGATCCACAGCAAATGAAATGAATTTCACATCCCTTAGATAAAGAAAATGAAACTACGCTTCGTTCTGCATTGTGTTGCTCGCGAAAAGATTGGATTTGATTTGAAATTTTTTTGCACAGCTTTGACATCATGGGAGTGCATAAAAATCGCCACAAAGGATGTTTCAACCCCCGGGAGAACGTAAAATCTAACGACACACAGAAAAGAATACTCCCAACGTGTACAAGTTCGTTTCGGTCATGTTCTTAGAAGGGCTAGCCCCTATCCACCCTTTGCCGGCGAAACATTGTCGAAAAGTCGTAACATTATCATAATGTTTGAAAAACCGTTTCATTCCCATTATCATGTCGGTTTGGATGTTCACTCGGCGAAGACGGTTGTGTGTCACTGCCTTTACCCGGTCGAAATGATCTTTGAGGGAAAGGGTTTGTCGTCCGTACACGGGTGACGGATCCCAATTTACATGCCAAACTTTACCCGCCCCAGAATCGATCGATCGGAACGACGTCGATGGACCGCCAAACAGTGCGTCCGCCTCCACATAAAAGGATTAGGAGTAGGTTCGGTTCAGCAGTTGGTTTACCATCGGAACCGGCGCGAAAGGTCTGTCAAGAAAATGTATGCAAATAAACCACTCTCGATGAGTACACACAACGGAACCACGCCGAGCGGATGCAGCACACTCTGGGACTGATATGTCTGAGCGGGTGGATTACAAAAGGGGGCCAGGGGACCAGACAGTTTCAACAAACGAGAGAAAATGTATGTGACGCATCTCCTCCAACGGAATGTGAATGTGCTGTGGGAAGCTCAAAATCGATAGCTAAATTATGGAGCAAGGAGCAACTTTAGTGAAAGATTATAACCGCATTCGCATCGATTTGCATCCGAATTCAGCTCATCATGACCCGCCCATCCCGGAAACTGTGATGCATCAAATCGGTCGAATAATCGTGTTTGACGTAGTTTGAACGCTGCACATCCAATCGAAATAAATAATCCCTCTCACAATCCATCTGTTTACCGAACGATTCAGCGACGTGGATTAAGCTTTCTATTATTAATCGGCATGTCCGCGGTACCGTGTTTAGTGGCGAAAATTGAGAATGAAATTATATGAATTGCATTCTGCAGAACAGTTGCCATTTTAATGGAAAATGTTGCACAGCACGGCAGCACTCGAGTGACCAGCTGGGCAGGTGTGCCGCGAAATGAACGTATTTTGGGCAAGATCGTTGGAGAATCACTCTCAACCCACTGCACCGTCCAATCGTTGCGGGACGTCCATAATTAAGGGATTGTTCATGCTCGTGAAATATTACGATCGTCAGCTAGTTTGCCATTGGAACGATGCCAAACGGAACCCCGGGACGCCCTCCCGACGTGCGACACCATATACAGAAGAAAGCAGCGCATACAACGCATCGATCCATCTAGCCGCGTGGATGCGGCAACCGAGGTTGATTACATATCGCACGCAGACAGACTCACATACGCGTTTGTGTGTCTGTTAAGGGATTTTTGAGCAAATCCCCATGGTTCCCCGGGGTCTCATGCTGGCGAGCGCCAGAGGCACCGGTCATCGCTAGAACAATACCCAAAACCCGCTATTGTCCATGGTGAGGACCACATAGTTCCAATTTCGATCGAAAGTTGAACCCAGCAATCGATACCGAACGACATTTCAAGCTCACTTCGGACGAGGTTTGTGGCATGGTGGTCCCATTACTTGGAGTAAAGCTGCTATTTCCATCGAGGAATGGCAGCTCGAATGTGTAATCAACGTGCAGCACTTGTCCGGAGTGTGGTTAACCGATTGTCTAAATAGAACTTTGGTAGCAGAACTTCATTTTAAATACCAATTAAACGATTCGGTTGAAGTTTGTTTCGAAGAAAGTAACTAATCCTGGAGAAACTTTTCCTATCCTAGGTCTTTCGTAACCATTTGTCCGATAATTGGAGGATAATTTCATGACTCCCAAGCTGAGCAGCTCTGGAAACCGCATTACAAAACAATCCACTCTAATCGTTCTTATTTTACATATCTCCATTATCTGCAGCTTTCTTCGAAGTCCGAAGCAATTCTTTTCTTTTTGAAATCTTTTCTTCCTTTCCCTACCAGCACTACATGTATTATTCAATTTCTACTTCAACATTAGATCCCTTACAAAAGTAAAATCACTACGGCTCTTACTTGCATTGCTGCATACATACAGTGCATTCCACCGTGAAGGAAAACGAGATTGTGCAGACCGGGGCTAATGCAATCTGCATTCACCTATCTGCTGTCATTGCCAGGGAAACCGTATCCGATGTCAACCAAACATGCTTTGTGTTCGAATTCCACCAATCTGAACCGTCACGGTGACTTCAGAATGTATGAAATGCTTTTGTTCGTCCAGGGCGCGTTGCAACATCGCTCAACGTCCAAGTCAATCCTTTGACTTTGCGTGGAAGTAAATGCACTCTAACTGTCTAGCTTGACACACCAGGACACACCTATCGTATCTATATGAGGAAGAGTGAGGGGAAGAGCGCATGCAAAACTACCCACCTTTCACCATCGTCGTTGAAAGCGAAATCACCGAGCAGCAGGTCTCGGAAGCGGTAGCGCGGTGGTAGCGTCATACGCGACTGCTGCAAGCTATCCCGATCCACCACCTCGATGATCGTATCCTCCATGACGCTGGTGCTGGCCCGGGGCGCATCCGCCCGCGGGATCACATATCCTCCCGCGGCCCGCCTTGGCCGGGGGGATCGAATCCGTTGCCACACTTTGTCGGCTATTTTGCTACCGTACTGTGATACCTGTCAAAGAAGACCCACAACCACCACTCACCACACGCTATTGTAGGCAGAGCTCTTTGCAGTTGGATTCGATCTTTCACCCTAGATTTCGTTTACCGATGTGGCAGCTAGCTGATTAGCGATGGAGGATGGGTGAGAGGATTTTACTCAAGGGTTGGTTTCATCTCACACAGGGCCCGAACGTTTTCGAGCCACCCGGGGGCACCTTGCGACATCCCGTGGCACAATTATAGCACTCCTAGGGGTTTCGAATTCAAATCACCTACGCTAGAAGCTTCTACCGGTTGGTACCTCACACCGAATATCACGCACTACTCACAAGAATCTTCCGTCAGGATTTTGCACTTTTGTTTCATTTTGCTATGCATGCTCCTCCACACACTAGGAAACAACCCGGCGCACTACGATTGATTGGACACACACTCATCATACTAGCACAGCACCGACGCTAAAGTGACGTTGATGACGAACGGTCATTTTGACAACACTGCCACACACTGGTTACTAGGGAACATTTCGCGGGAACAAGAGGACACACACACACACATACACGTATACCTTTTTCAGGTCGATGTCGTGGAGCGGGAAGATCCTATTATCACTAAATTTACAAAAACATAAATTGTAAATTTACACACTCTATTGTGTTTGGTGCGGGTAAGTAACGTTGCTTGTTTTTATGTTTGCCAGACCACACACGCAAACGGAGGTATCCATGAAGGTGTGTGTCGGTCTTCTATGCGTCTTAACGACCATCACACTGTGGGTAGGTCACACTTTTGAGATCCAGCGTGTGCTGATGTGCTACCGGAGAGATGGAATGACTAAAACTAAATCCAAAGAATAAACACATTCAACACTACTTACAATCATTCAATTATTCTTTCTTTCTCTCACACGCAAGGGCATTTTCTCTTTGTTTTCTTTGCGATGCCTTGGAGCTGGGCCAAGATTGTTCGATTTTTATTTCCGACGGAAACTCCCGTCGCTTAGCACAAATGTACGATTGAAAGGCAAAGGGCAAGAAGCACCGTTCTCGCATGGCATTATGACTCATTTGCCGTCGCTAGAATCACAAATCTACACCGAAGTGAAATGAATTAACCTCGTGCTTCTCTTGTTCGGCTTCGATGATTGGTTCTGCAAGATTCTGACCTTTAACCGGCGCCTGCAGCGGTGAACATAAAACAGAACAGTTAATGTAATTCGATTACAGAATTAATCAAACCGGAATATCGCCTTGCCCAGCCATCCTGTATCCAATGGCCATTTGCAAACGAATAGGGCGCCCAAAGATTTCCCAACCGGAGATCCCACACATACATAAAATGGATTCAATCACAAATCAGAGAAACAACTCTATTTAAGTAGCAATGAGGTAGAATTGGAGAGAAAGGCTGTGGTTCAACTGTCGTTTTGGTTTCGATTTGGGTATATAAGACCTGTTTTATCTGCACCTGATTCCGTGTTTTGTGACCATATGGAATAACGCCTTCGATCGTTAAGTAAATTTATGTCTCCTCGATCACTTATAAACGAAACAATATCGCTTATCGTATAGGCCAAGTGTATTTACAGCTCACAGTTTCTGGACAAAAAAATCGGAATAAGTCCTTCATAGATGGAGACACATTACATGTAATTAGAACGAATGTCAAAATAAAAAAGCCTCCATGCTCCACAGCGTCACGTTTCATCACAAATCCTCATATTCAACATTACCTACACAAGCTCTCGTCAGCAAATCACATATTAACATTTCCTGAAAACCTCAAATAACATTCACCTGTGGCTAGCCAATAGTTTTCCCACGCTGCACCAATCAGGAATACTGAAATTGATTGAACAAACAAACATGAATAATCAATGAGCGCCACTGTGCCAAATCCACCTGACAACTCCAGCTCCAACCGCGTCTCCAATGGGGATGAAATGTAGCAGTGTCATCCCGTCCTTCCCACAATCCACGCATAATTGAGCGTATCAAGTGTGTGTCAATTGAATTTTTCGGCATAATTTATTCATACCTCAAAATATGCTCCCACGCTTTACCAAACGCCTGAACGATTTTACAGCACGTGCTTCCTTTTCTCGATAGCGCGCGGCATGTTTTCATTTGCGCGTCTTCGTTGAGATGTAAAAAAGTTCCAACGTCTCCACGAAAATCCCATGCATCTTCTAGTGAGTGGGTTCGAGCCTACTTTGTTCCGTACAGGGTGTGATGTCATACACAAATTTGTGCCACTTTTGTTCTGTTTTCCCCATATAAAAAGGAAGCTCAACTTCAACATTTCACGGGAAGCGTCCTCAAGCTGCAGACGTCAGCAGAAAATTGCGTGCTTAGCTTAAGAAAAGTAAAACATTATCGTGAATAGAAGCTCTATTTTTTAACTTCGTTTCAAGCAGTTCCTGCAAACGGCAAACCTTTAAATAGGAAAGTGCCAAAGAAACAGCTGGAACCTGTGCCGCTAGTGTTATGACGCATATTGCCGTCCGCAGGAAACGATAGTGTATGAAGGTACGTAACTCTCAGACAACCGGTACGTGTAAGATGTTATAAATTCTCTCCACCAGCATTCCTGAGTGCATTCGCTTGAGCGATCAATTATTTTAATACATTCTTTCAGCCCTGAAGTACCCACTTGACGAATTCTTAGTAGATTCCGTACCCTTTAACCGAACCCGAAACCCAGCTTCGATTGATTTTATGGTAATGAAGAGCTCAAATTTCGACACCAAATTCAACGGCACCGAGATAGCATAATTCTGTTGTAAATGCTTAGCCAGTGTATTTTGAGCACTACTTTCGTACATTTCCCTAGCAAAAAGGTTTTGTTTTCTGTTCTGCACTCTCGAAGTCATCCATCAAAAGCAAGATCGTTTAAGGTGACAGAGTACAACGTACAACGGGATGGGTGCAAGCTCTGCATTAAAGCCCGGGAAGGTAAGTCACGTAAGCCCGTTGAGCACAAAGCAATTCTAGACTAAAATGCTCCTCCACACGCCTGCCAGACATTGGGACGTGCGGAATTTCTTGTCGGCAAACGTTTGCTTACTGGCGGTCGGGGAAAACCACCCGCCGGAGTGTTGTGGAAGATCAGATCTTTTTTTTGTGTACTGACAGGTGGTTTAATAAGGGTGCGTTCATGTGCCGTGTGGTTTTGCTGGTAACGCTGACGAATCTACTGTCGGGCTTTGTTACAAACAACGCATCACGCGATTCCACGAGGGCCTAATACACACACGAGCACACGTTTTTAATTATTCACCAAAAGGAGTGAGCCTACGCTTACAGCTTCTTTGCATATCTGGATGATTCAGTACTACTCCAAGCGATTCTATAACACTAAACGCCAGGTGAGCTCCGGACGGAGTAAACCGACGATCCTTGGTTTACCTTCCTGAGTCTGCATATACTTATCCTTTCAACCCTCTCGAGAGAGTTGATTCAGCTTTCAACGGTTCTCCGACGGCAGGATCCTGGGCCGGCTTCCACAGGACACACCAGCGCTATATATTTGCATAATCGCACCATACAGGCACCACCGGCATTTAATTGCAAATGACATTCAAATGTTGCCACCTTCTGGCTCTGTGTGCTGAAGATAATCGTCCATGGAAATCCGGAGGGTTATCCTACGGCATCGAAGAACGTGGATTGTCGTCGCTGTAGACTTTACCTCTCTGCAATGCCTCTCTAATTAATGCCGTACCTACGAAATGCGAACAAAAAGTCTAGACAAACAGCTTGAAACAGAGAACAGAGAGTAGATCAAATTTCGATTGCAATTCGTTGTCCAAATTCTAAAGACAGTACTCTGCAATAATGGTCGTTGGCAACAATTTCCTGTCCTCAGGTGAGACTGTTTTCAATTAACACAGGAGAGCGCTACAGCGTGTGCTTTTAACTCAATGACGAAAATTGAAATGTTTTCTAGGAATGGTTTTCTACAATTATTCAAAAAAGGACGTGTAATGAGCAAACACTCCGTCTGAAAAGCGGGTCAGCGTACGACCTTTTGCCCTTTACAGCTTGGCTTACTGTATGTCCGTGACTCCAAAAATTATGACACTAAAAGTTTCGTCCTTATCGCATGTTTTATGGTACAAATTTCTAAAGTAGTTTAAGATGAGATCGGTTTTTATCTCTCTTTTCTCACAAGCTCTAACGTAAATCCCTTTTTTTTTGGGAAATTGTGTGGAACACGTTGCCAGCAAGCGTGCATTTACTGCTGCTGCTTCGCTGGAACACATCACAGGCCGCATGGGACACAGCGCGTATCTTGCGATATTTGTTATATCGGAATAAGCACTTTAAGGATCTGGTTCTAGCAGTTTCCCAGTTGGGATGGATCCAAACCCATGTGGAACGTTGCCGCATAGAATTACAGGGAAACTTACTTCTCACGGGCGCTTGCGTTCCCTTGAACGCCTGAAACGTTTCGAGCAGAGAACATGCTTTTGGTGGTACAAGGATGAAAGTAGTATTATTACTATTCCTCACAGTAGTATTCGTAGTACGAAATGCCGGCAGGCCGTTATGTTTTTAGGGTAAGCGTGTTTGCCCTTTTGCTTGCTCTTTGCACAAACACGTTCGTAACATCCCTTCCTGCCGGTAGTGTGCCGAAAGAAGGAATCGTGGAACAAAGCAAGGTGACGGTGACGGCTAGAGTGTGTTCCAAAAATAGTTTTTACCACGCGAAGGGGAATTCGTCACACCGGATCGAAGGTGTCGTCGTCGTCAGCGGCTGGAGCACGTCCGATGAAGCATAAACTTTGATGTCCGCTGATTTGAGCTCAGTTGACAAAGAGGAGTGGCCGAAACGCTGTGTGGTGTTTCTCCTTCCGAAAAGTTTCATCGGTTTGTGAGGACTCCCTGTCGGACTCATTATATCGATAAATTTGACCGCCACAGACGTGGAAAGGTAGAAAAATCGATGTAACGTTCGATGAAAATGTCATCCCTGCTTCCCTACTTCCTTCGTCCCCAGGTGCCTGGTGAACGAGGCAGCTAGGATGATGGTTTGGTCGCCCCCGTGCAAACAGTCTTAGCTTGGGCGATTAATTATGACCCGGCCTAGAACATCCTTCCACCGGGTGACCTTTTCCCCTGATCGGGGAGGATTTTCTTTTTCCTCTATAATTTTGGGACGCCTTGCCTTCCCTTTTATCAACGTGGTAATGAGTGATGAGGGCGGAACGCCAGACGACCATGTTGGTGTGATGGTGATGATAATGATAACGATTGACCGAGTTCAACAGCGTCGATTTCATATCGATTTATTCCGTTCGGGTTTTGGGGGGGGGGGACTGACCATGGCTTAGGAAATCTTTAAGCAAGTTTGATGCATCGAGCACATGGAATAGGAAATCGTATAGCAACTTTATCTATTTTTAGATACCACAGACAACGAAAGCACTAGATTGATGGGCTATTTAGATTTGATTTCAACAATGTCCCTTCCGCTGGATTTAGGATGCGGAAGTGTGAACGTAGATGAGTTAAAATCAACCTGCAGCCATTGGCGTTTCACTTATCTTTCTTCGAACTGTGGTGTACAAACACACGTCCATTGCGACTAATCCGCTCCTCCGGAAAAGCACAACAGCTAATGCGCTTGTGTGGGCAGGATGTTATGCTTGTTTATGAATAATTTCATTTCCCAATAACCCACCTCTGGACGTCACTATGCACACCAGAATTGGGGCGTTTTCGGTGAAAAAGAAGGACTGTAATAAAATTTTAAAGAAGTGCACATAAAAACTGAAACCCGTATTCATTACAGCTTTAACCAAACAAAACTCGCATTATCAAAAAAACAACACCATCGGTGCTTCTCACTGGAAAATGAGATGAAAATTGCTCCTAATGATGGTAGCCCATTTCCCGGTGAAAAGGAACTGTCAGCAAAGGGATTAACCCAAAGGCAACGTTGGACCTCGTTTTTATTTTTTGTCCCTTAACATTACTTTGTCTCGGATCGTTTGCGCTGTGATAAGTGAGCAACAGAAAGATAAACGAGTGTTTGCTGAACTTTGTTTTATGGTGCCAATAATAAAAGGTTCGTAATTGGGGGGCCTAATTTCTCCCAAGAGAGAAGACGCGTCGTATAATTGGTGGAAGAAATGCAAAAACAATCGTCATACGCAGCGGTAGCGTCCCTTTACAGTAGGACACAGGAGGGATAATTAAAATTAAAATCTCCGCACCTAGCCTAAAGGTTCAGCAGGTAGAACTGAGTGTCGCTAAGATGAGGTGAGAAAAGGAAGGTTAATTGATAAGCAACTTTGAATTACAATTTTCAGTTTAGATGCTTTAAAATATTAGTATAAAACACATTCTCTTCTTATTCAGAACCAATTCACGAAATCATCTTCATCCAAGCTTCGTCAAGCATCTGCTCTTCCAAATGTATACAAACCCCCAGCAACGGGTTTTATTGAGCTATATTAAATTTGAAAATGGTTCCTTCAACCAGATCCATCCATGACATCATTAAACCTTTTATCACAAAAAAACTCCTTTTTACGCAATTAAAACAATTCAGACGAGGCGCATCAAGGTCCGATACGCCGCCACTGTTTGATGGTATAAAACATCCGTTGTTTTCTTTCCAAACGTCCGTTCGCGAATCTGTGTGTGATGGCCGCAAAACAGCAGAACCAAACCTGGCAACCAACAACATAAAAACATGGCAACCCAAGTCAGCGAGATGCATGGTGCTAACTAGATCGTAAACTTTGTAACCTAAACACACACCGAGAGAACGAAATGTATTTTCTCCCGGGTGCTGGTGGTCAGTCAGAAATGCCAGATGCTCGTTCATACAACCGCAAGATAATCGCAACGGAACAAATACAGGAATTGAAAAACTATCTACGATTTTTCTCATTAAACACTGCCTAACTGAGCAAGAGCATGTCACTATGAAACACGACGTGATCGTACATTGTGTTTGCCAAGAGATGACAGTTCGATCTGCGTCCATAACGTCCGAACGGTTGTTTATTTGTTTGTTATCTTTGAAGCTTAATCAGTCACAACAAACATGCACACACATGAGCGCAAACGTTAGAACTAGATCACAGGCGCTGTGCGATTGTTAGTACACACGTTGTTAATAGTGCTGGGAGCGCACTGCGGGAACTACGTTAACGATCGTCTACTATTTTTTTTTTAAACTCTTTCTAACGTGTGCCAACCATCTACCCTTTTCAACTGGACTATTAAAAACCCTTTGCACCGTTTGATCGATCCGGAGCTTTGCACACATGTTATCGTTGCCTTCCCTTCTCTTGTTTGTTTTTCACTGCACTTGACTCGCCGTTTCATCGCTCGGATGCAGCTGACACATTTCCCCTTTTTTTTTTCTTTGCATCTGTCAACTTATTTCGTTCATTAGCATGTCCCAATGGAAGGTGTGTGCGTGCATTGAACTTTCTGTTGGCACCGAGCAAAATTGTAACAGTCTTGTTCAAGTTTTGTTAAAAAAAAACAAAAACAAACTCCCAACTTGTTCGCTTTCTCGTTCAAAATGATGCATCACTCCCGTGCAGATACGGGCATCCTTTTGATGAAGCACGTTTACACAATCTCTACTCGTATTTTGCAGGGGTGAAAAACGGGCTTGCGAAAGGCAAGGAGGACTGCAAAACAACACATTTGGGAGAAAGGAAAACAACACTTTTCGTTTAAAGTACGAGAAAAGTGTCGCCGCCGGCAGGATAGTGTCGTGACATTTGGCCACCAGCGCGCACACACAACCACACTGCACGAATGTGTGTGCGAGGTCTTATCTATCTCGTACACTTGATACATCCTCCTCGTTGGTTTGGCATGATGGACGGGCAAGGTGTGTCCTGTGCGGCCACTTCACGACATCTCAGATCCCGAGCCGAGCGGTGTTAGTGTATGTGTCAGGAGGATCATCCTGTGACCCTGTGGAAAGTGGTGCACGTGTGAGTGTTGTAACTTGTACGTTCCTTCCGGGGTCTGTCAAGTGCTCGTGACCGGCATGTGCAAGTAGAACCTTGCAATTATCATTAGAAAAATAAAGATAGTGGTAGTAAGTAGCAAATCCATCATCATTCCACTAAGTACACACACAATCAGCACCGCCACCAACACTCACTGGAGCCAGTAGAGGTAAATGTTTTTGTAAACGATTAAGAAGATGTCTTCTTTCACCACACTCTTAAGGACTGCTCCAACACAGTGATCGTCTCGGCTGCGCCAGTAAGTTTATTTCCTAATAGAATCATTTCCTCCATTTCATCACATCGCACATCGTTACATCACGATCATACACCGAAAAGTTACACCGAATATTGACCAACTTTACCTACACGAGCACCTAGTCTCGACACGGGAACACGGCTCACGCAAATGTGCACGCACCTTGTTGGACGAACGCGCGCAAACACGGCCAGAAACCCATCCGTTCTGAACGGAGCAAAACAACACACTCGCGAGCAGGTTGCCGGAGAAAAAAGATTTTTCCGGCCAGATGTTCGAAGCAGCACTTTCGTACTGCCGTGCTGAACCGAATGCCGCTCCGGCTGGTCGAAAATGAGTAAAAGTAAGGTAGTGTGCTCTTTCTCGAGTGAACTTCCTCTTCGGTAAAGCTCCATGTGGTTACAGTGCTTGACGAGTGCGTGCAGCTCGGTTGTATCGTGATTTTTGGTAGATATTTTAAAAGATTGATTGTCTAAGGAATGTCATTTGTGCTTGTCACATAAACTTAATTATAATACAGTGCTGTACATTTGAATACTAAATCAGCCGTCAATGTAACCTACAAACTATAAGTTATTTTTAAATACTATCCAATCGGAGATGAATTTTGACCATAGTTTAAGTATTTGTACGAAGGCTAGATTTTGAGAGCAGTTGGGGAAGTGTCTGAACCGGAAAGCTTCCTTTCGTTTCGCCTTGCTGAGCTTTTGATGTTGTTCGTTCTTTCCCCCAAAAGCTCAGATCATTTTCCCCTACTAAGAATTCGCTCCAAGAACGTTCGTTCTCTTTCGTTCTGTGTATTGTTTGAACATTTTTTTTCGCATCTTTTCTGTATTATTTGAATTACTATCAAAGCTTCCATGTAGAGGGGAAGAATCAGACTGATACTTTCAAAAGCTTTAAGGCCTGTATCTTTGTAAAGTTATAATGCTTTTTACCTATGGAATGTGCTATGCCATGTACGATGCATTGCACCTTCTATTTGATTTACTTAGATACAATGTTGGACAAGGTGAAACAAGTGACTGTGCATGTTATTGTGGTATATCACGCAAAGTTACTTTCTTTCACTTTCTCCTCGCGATGTTTGGCATATGTGAAAGAACATAACTATTCAAATATTCAACGAGTTAACTTAGCGCAAATATCTATTTTTAGCACACAGCGTTTATTTTAGTATCGCCATATGCTGGGCAAAAAAGTCACGTTTATTATGAAATCTTGTTTGAACATAACACGATACCCAGTTCAACCATGACTCCAGTGCTTGAAATAGCTTATGATGTGAATATTATCTCTTCATTCCTCAAGTCGAGACCTGTCGTATACGAAGCAGTAACACTGGCCTAAACGAATAGATCAAATTCACGAAAACTGTAGAGAAATGTCATTTACTTTAAACCATTTCTTTTAGCAATACGGCCTGGCCGTCTCTACTGAAATGAAAAAAAAAAAACTATGTTCTTTTAAAATTATGCTATTTTTTAAAGGCTTCTAAATTCTTTTTTCCTAGACTGTAAATAAAAACATTTTGCTGTCAAATCTGAATTGCTATTTTTCTTCATTGTTATAGAATCTCGGACTGGAAAATTGACATGGTGTTCATAAAACAGCTCACTGAAAACATTTTGAGTCCTACCATTGATTTTACACCAGTAGTTTGGGCTCCATAAAGGGTGCCAATATTAACCCACATGCCTATATTGCCCCGTGTTCCCCTACATCGTGGAAAATGTCCTATACGAAGCATTTTTATTGTTTTGATGTTGATAGAATAGGTGCTGACTAGTGTTGGGTCTAGTAAACCTTTTCAGTGAGCGGATCGACTAGCTCACGCTCACCTCGGTGAGCGGTGAGCGAGCGGCAACTCCACAGCGAGTGAATTGCGCTTCCAAGATCTCGGTGAGCCCGGTGATCCCGGTGAGCCAGCAAGCCCTCGCGCCGCGCATTCTGTTTATTATGTTGATCTCATACCTACAAGAGAATTCGTACGAGAGAATCGATAGATCGTTCCATTGAAGGACAGGGAAAGCAATTCACGCGAGAATTAGTGCGTTTTATGCTTAACACGCTCCATTTGCTCGCGGGCTTACCGGGTTCGAGGGTTCAGCGAGCTCAGCGGCCTCACGCGGGCTCTTTTCGCTCACTGCTTTTACTCGCTATAGGAGAAGAGGAGGCGGAAATAAGGTCCATATACGATAGAGATCGATGCATTCAGTACAAAACGCCTTGTTGCTGTGATAAAATTTTGACAGTTAGATCGAAAAGTATTTACATGCATTTACTGGTAAACAAAACATACCTAACTGAATAGTTTCTATATAAAGCACTCTATTCAAGTTGTTTAAGCATTAATATCATTTCAACATATCATTAAGCTCAGTAAATTTCGTTTGTCATATTGATGTTGTACGTAAACAATTTTATATCTAAACGTCAAACAGAAGGTGGTTATGAAATTTGATAAAATTTAACTTCTATCTCACATGAACCTTGCTCATTTTTTGGAGGGGTCACAAACCGCTGCTTTAACAATGCATAACTGCATCTTATTCCTCACCAATGTGTGCCTAAATATATGCAATCTGCATAGCTGCCTTTGCGGCGGCACGTACCACCTTGTGCGTTTTCCCATGTGCACCTTTCCACTGGGTGGCAGCGTTTTGACAGATCGAAGAGAGGACGAAAACATTACAACACATCAAAACAAACAAGACAGCCGGAACGACACGAAAGCAGTTGCAGGTTTTTGAGGCAAAAAGTATAGTTTTTCGCTTAAATTCTTCAACATGGAATCGGTAAACGACAAGGAAGACTACATTCAACAACGTTTAAACAAAGTGCTGGAATCACGCATCGAAACAGATCGAGAAACACTCGATGCACTCTCCGATCTGTCCACCTTCTTCAAGGAAAACACTCTCCAGTCACGACGCAACTTAAGAAGCCAAATCGAAAAGCGAAGCTTGGAAATCAATCAGGTAGGGTGTGCTGTGTAAATCCAGCAGAAATGGATGCCTGTGTAATGTCATCAATTCGTGTATTCGCAGAACTTCCTGAGTGCCTTCAAAGAGGTGAAGGAAGTGCTGGACGGTATCTGCGATGACATCAATTCCATGAGCGAATCGGTTGATAACATGAAATCACAGCTGCGTAACACCGAAGCACAAACGAAGGATCTCATCTTGCAGGCAAACACACTGCAAGAGGAAAATGTAAAGCTACAGATCCAGCAAAAAATCGCCAGTGGGTTTCTGTCACGTTTTCAGCTGTCCGTCGGCGAGCATCAAATATTGTACGGTGCGAAGCGTGATGCACCGATTGCGGCCGAGTTTTTCGTGGTGCTGGATCAGGTTCAACGAATTCATGCCGATTGTCGCACGTTAATGCAGAGTGGCTATCAAACAGTTGCATTGGACATAATGGAAGAGATGACGTTGCACCAGGAGGCGGCACTGGAACGTCTGTACCGTTGGACACAGTCCCACTGCCGAAATGTGGAATCGAACGAAATGGGTGTATTGCTCGTGGAAGCGATGGCAAGACTGCAGGAACGTCCGGTACTGTTCAAGTACGTTATTGACGAGTACTCCACTGCACGTCGATCTGTGGTAGTGCGCAGCTTCATCGATGCTCTCACGATCGGTGGTCCCGGAGGAAACCCACGACCCATCGAGATGCTTGCGCACGATCCGAAGCGTTACATTGGCGATATGTTTGCGTACATCCATCAAATACTGCCACCAGAAAAGGAAAACCTGCAAATGTTGGTGAGAAACTGTGACAAGGAGGACATTTCCGAGCAGATTCAATCGGCTATGATAAACCTATCGGATGGCGTGTGTCACCCCCTTCGTGTGCGCGTTGAAACGATTTTGAATGCGGAGAAGGACACCATCATTTTGTTCTCCATATTCAATCTGATCAAGTTCTACCAGAACATGATAAATGGCATAGTTAAAGGTGGTCAACTGGAGCAATGCATGGCCGACATGCAACTGTTCTCCGAGACTACGTACCTTAGCAGTCTTACATTCCAGGTGAAGCAACTTCTTCAGGGACCGAACGAGAATCGTATTGGATTGGAGCCTCCCCAAACCGATCTAGTTCCATCACCGAGTGTCGGACGACTGTTAAATCTGCTGAAGGAGATTCTGTCCGTTGCCAGCATGGTCGCTGGGAGTCAGACGGACATTGTGAAGATTGTCGGATGTGTTATTGATCCGCTACTGCAATCGGTGCAAGAGTCGGCTTCACATCTGCCCACAACGGACATGGCCGTGTATCTACTGAACTCGCTGTACCAGATCGAAAGTGTTATTTCGATCTACGAGTACATGGAGGAGCGACTGGAACGGTTACGTGCACAATCGGACGCCCAAATCGATACGCTAACATCGGAGCAGGCCTCGTCGTTGGTATCGAATCTAAATCTCGGACCTATTTACACTGTGTTGCAAGGAAATGCAGCACAGATCGATCAAAGACATCTGCAGAACTTTGTTGTAAGTTGGGTAAAGGTACTCGATGCTCAAGTGAAGGTTATTGAAATCATACTGGTTTTTTTTCTCACACAGGCTAAACTGGAACAATTTCTGCAAACTCCCGAAATTCTACTAGTTCCTCAGGTGAACCTTCTAATCAGCAGTGGACACAGAGCAACGGTACAAAAGCGATCCTTCAACGTGATAATTGCAATTTATCGTCAAATTTACGAACGCATCAATGATCCTAAAAATGGCTACAACAATCCAGAGTCGATCCTCCCCAAAACACCAGAACAAATAGCAGAGCTTCTTTGTGGATAAATGAGCAGATTTTAGACTTGATTGTTGCACATTTAATACATTTTATTGGAACGAAAATTGGTTATCGTACCATGGTTTCTAACGAAAGAAATTTTGAAATTTGATCACTGAACGAAAGTATCAGAGTGTTCAGATAAATCGTCTGTTTTTTTTTATTCAGTTGTGACGACCTGGACGTATAGCTATAAATCGCCCGCTAGATAGGGTCAAATGTCGTTTGCGCCAATATTGTAATTCAATCTTAAGATTTGCTAGTTCAGCTAATGAAAAAGCCAATTCTCTTCGCATTCCAATTTTTATATATATTTCGCCACCCGAACAGCCGCGAAAGCGGCAATCGCAGAATGTCGCAAAGCGGCCCATGTGCCGCCATCTATATGAACCTTGGCAACCCGACACGCAACTGTCAGCTGTCAAACGACGACGCAAGAACAGTTCGAAAACCCTTTGAGTTTTTATTTATTTTCCTCCCATAAACGCGCTCCTTTTTCCGTTTCCAGTGCTTTTTTTCTCTTCTGTTGTGTGTCCTCGCAACCATCCTCCTAACTGCGTCCCCTCGCCCGCCAGCCGTGCTTGCTAGTGCTCGCTCTTATCTGCCCCTCGCGTGGTACCACTACCGTTTTCCCCGTCCACAGCGAGATAATCTCGTGGGAAGACGAATCGGTCGGTCGGCCCCGTTTTCATTCACCATTCAGTCCGTTTCGAGCATTCCTACGTACTCCGTCTGGGGCTGTTTGGTGTGTTCTTTCGAGTGGAACCGTGTGTGTCGCCACATACACATACGCGCGCGCGCCTTCTTGCACACAGACAGACCACAGCCCGCGGGTTAGCAGCAGGGCCACCGTTTTTGTGTCCGAACGCGACGCAACCGTCCCGTCCAGTAGTGGTCGGCCTCCGCGGTTTTGCATTTCGCAAGGAGACAAGTGTGCGTTTCGCGTCGAAATTAATTGCAGCTGTTTAGTGGCTGTAGGCTGTGATTGCATAGCCGGAAAGCAGCGTTCTGTCATCCGACGTGTGGAGTTAAACGTAATCTTCGTCACCGACAAACCGTCGTCATCGTCCGCTGTTCGTCGCTGGACATGCATGGGAACGCATCGGATCGCGAGTGTATTTGTGTGTGTGTGCTGTGCCGATGAAGGTGTGTAGTACGGCAGCGTGCAGAGCGATCGGAGGCGTTTGTCGCGTTGTGTTTCGTGTTGTGTATTGACCATTTACTGTGTAGAAAGTGGCAGCGAAAAACTTGAAGAGCCATTTCGAAAGAATTGTTTTTAAACGAGGGAAAAGAGTCTTGTCCCAGTCCTGTTCCGGAAGACGAACTGCGCCCTCTCCCCGGCGGCAGTGTCGTGTCGTGGTCAGGCCCTTTCCCGGTCGGTGATCGCGCCCAGTGATTGGCCGCTTGGTGCTTTGTGGCACAAATCTCCTCTTTTCCAGCCCAGAGTGGCCTCAGTGTGACGTTTACACGTTTGCGCTACCGTTTGGCCCGAGCGGAAAAGGAAACAAAATGAAACAAAGCGTACGGGCGAGAGCGAGAAAGAGTTCGTGCATTTGCGATCGTGTTTGATCGCGCTCGATGTGTGTGTGTGTGTGTCTGGTGAAAACAACGATATAATAAAGAAGTGCATTTTGATCGACCCTTATTTTGCACAATACTCAGTAAACGCGTGTGTGTTTGTGTGCGTGTGTGTGTATATATTTATGTGTGTCTTTCGGGGAAAAGGAAGAAGAATCCAGCCCTTAATCCCCGGGTTCCATATTCGCAAAGCAAACAACAAATAAAAAGGACGGTTTGTGTTTGGGGTGCGTTAAGTGTGAAGGAATTCCGTGCGGGAGCGAGTGAGAGCGAGAAACAAAGCAAGTGAGTTGATCGAACGAGCGCGAACGAGAAGGAACGGAGATCCCGCGGAGTGTGCCTCTCTCGGAACCACACACTCATCTCAAAATGGCGGATTCATATTATCAGGTAGGATCGCGGACATATTTTCTCTACTCTTCTCCACCACACACGGCAGTGACACCGGGAGTGTTGTGGCGTGTTGCTGTCGGGTTGCGCCGGAAGGAGGAAATAAATTTTTGGGAGATAAATTTCAACGCAATAGGCGAGTGTTACACGAGCACAAACGATGGAAGGGATGGCAGGTGTAGGAGAAGGTGGTGATGTGCGTGACTAATGTTATCTAAAACAACGCACTCACGTACACATCGAACGAAAGGGGAGCAGAGGTATGTTTTTCCCTCGTGTAAGGTGGGCGGATGCTTGAGGGACGCTCCCCGGTTTATTTTGAGACATTTGTCACAGTATGCTGCCGCGTCGCCATGGTGCTATTTGGTTCAAATGTCAGATCTGAAGCGCGCAGGTTCAAGGTGTTTATTTTTTAGCGAGAAGATTCTGGTGCGGCAAGTGCGTGTCTCTGCTGCGAAACGTAGAAGGCGATGACACATGTAAGGGCTTTTGGATTTTCCCCCGCGGGCCGGTTTTCGGAAGAATTCCAAAGCAGTACGGCTTTTCTCTCTGGGCCATTTGAAAAGAATCATTCCTTCGTTATAGGATGAAGAACAGAGGTCGTGGGAGTTTTTGCACTCATTCCCCGGTCCAGTGTGTTCCGACGTCATTCGCAATTTTGTGACAATCTTCCGCTAATTGCTAGCCGAAGGTGCGGAACAACTGTTTTACTCCGGCTGGTTATTTATTGTGTTTCTCCTTCCTCGCACGCCTAGTGTCGGCGACGGCCAACTGCCCCTGGCTTGATTGGCGTGACCTAGACCATCGTTTATCTTCGAAACGAACGATCGACAAGCTACTCGCGCTGAGAAGCTGAGACACGATCGCGCACGTCAGTGCGGAATGTACCACCCGAAAGAAGGTAAGGCAGAGTCACAGCATCCCTCTTGCTCGAGTGGTTTTTGCGCTTCTCTTGAGTTAGAAGCATTTCAGATAGCAAACAGGTTTTAATACCGTTCCCTCGCTTGTAGGTCCCCGGTGAGGGCTTTTTTCCTGCTTGATACGAATATGTGTGGGAATAGACACACACACACGCGCACACACTCGCTTACTTCGTTGCGCAAAGATGAAAACCGATCGATCGTCTTCTTCCCGAGGAAGGGAAGTGATCGGCAATAAACTCTCAGCGCTACCCCACGCACATGGGGGACAAGCCAGAAATGCCGACAGCTGTGTATGTCCAGCACACCGTACCGGACCGAAGTTGGCATGTACGAATTGTTTTTAATTGCCAAGACGGCGAGCTAGCTAAAGCGGTTGGACACGATACGCCAACGCAAATCATCCCCCATGGGGATCTCCCCGACAGGGGGTAGCGGTGCACAGACAGCAAAGCGACAAATTATTCCAAACCGCAATGGCATATGAGTATGTGTGTTTGTCGCACAATTTTCCCTTTTTTGCGACCAGTGTGACATGTGCACGTAGGCGAGGAATTATGGAACAGGTGGACCACGCTACACCTCTTCCAAAGGGAGTTATCGGCTCGGGCGTACGATTTTTACGCACAGCCAAAAACGCAAACTCACACACACACACGCTTACACACGTACATACATTAGCGTAGTGTGATTCAGAATCTCCAGCCACCCTCGATTGCTCAACACACGGTTCGGGAGATAAGAATTCGAACCACGATTAGTCACTTGTTCGACATGGCATACGCTTGTTCCGACAAGTCGGCAGTCCTAAACCCGTTATCACATAAGTGCCGTCATTCCATGTACGATACGATATAGCAATGACTAAAGAGGAGTTGTGGGGGAGGGGGGGGGGTTGAGTGGAAGCCTTTCGTTAATCTCGCCCTGTATTGGGCATTTCCTCTTGGGCATTAAAATCCACCAACAAATCTACCCAGAAACCTGTGGGTCTGTGTGTGTCCGTCTCGCTGTCGCCGGAAATATGCAGTTGCCGATCGATCGATGGGCGGATTGTAGATAGTTGATTGCCTTGCGGTTGTGTTGGTGGTGGATGGTGGAATCATTATCACGTTGCTGTGTAGCAAATTGTCAAAACCACCGTAATCGATCGGCGGAACGATCGGTGGTAATGGTCCCATGCGCGGGGAAAACGAGAGTGACAATCCAAAATCAAAATGTCCGCGGTTTGTCTGGTCGACATGTCGTTTATTTTTTGGATTCCATCGCAATTCCGGTTGCGTGACAACAGTCAATCGAAATACGGAATGAACCTCCCAGAGACGATTAGAGTGTAATTTGTGTTCTCGTTCTAACTCTCATCGCTTCGAGGAAGCTGATGGAAGGATATTCATTTCGTACATAGAAAAGCATTTACAGCATTGTGAAATCGAGATTCGATTCGCAGATTTTAAATGATGTCGGCTACCATATACTGAGCTCACATAAAGTCTAGCTCACTTCAAGCAAGCTCGTTATCATGGCTGTCAACGAACGATAGAAGCTTCATGATTTTTTTAACTATTTCTAGAATCAAATT
>KB671498.1:521511-603865 GCA_000349105.1 Anopheles epiroticus | reverse complement strand
GTCGTTTCGAGAAAGTTTAAGTAAAGAGGGTTAGACAGTTCGTTAACTTCCGGATTAGTAAACGTCCCGGGTGTCCCAAGCTCCTGGACAATTGATTTATTGACCTTCGATTCGAGACAACCGTAATCAATTAAGCTGATGAGACCACGACGACGACAACGACAACGATTTCCAGCCGTCCATATGTCCAGCAAGGGAAGCACATCCGTGCTTGGCGTGTGCTTAAAGCAAAAGCCACCGTTTATCACTATACGCTTATCACGCAAAGTGATTCGAGTGTTTATATATACCCACCGTTTCCTAGGACGCGCCCCAAAAAGGCTGATAAATACCGCGTCTAGAGAGAATGCTCTGAATGGCTTCAAAGGTTCAATCCTATTCCCACGCACCGTCGTTCTGTCGGCACTACACACCGAGTGTTCTAGCATCCTGAGCTGGATATTTTTGGAAATGCTTCTCTACACTTTTTTTGAGCTGGTTGGATGTGCTAGTTTGATTCGATTGGAGGTGGCGTGCCGAAAATTGTTTGCGAAAGGAAATTAAACACTCCCCGGTAAAAACGTGTAGCTTTCGTAAAAGCCCTTTTTGTGGTGGGAGTGAAAAGGAAGAGCCGGTTTTTGGTCCTTCCTAAGTTCAGGGGGTGTTGGCACGTGGGTTGCTGTGTTTCCACTCTTATCGTTCGTTTGGGCTGTGTGATTATGTGTTTATTTGCCATCGTTTTCACTTTTTGTGAAGCCGCTGAACGATGTGTGTCGCATGAACGATTATTTTAGGACACTCATAAAAGATGTCTTTTGGAATTTGAATGTATGTTTGTTTTTGTAGAAAAGTCAAACTGGGGAATGTAATTAGTCTAAATCATTCGATTGTTTTTGAAACACTTTCCTCACATTCCCACGCTGATATTCCATCTTGCTCATTGCTTGGCTTGGGAAGAAATTTAAATAAAAAATGATTTTCAGATACACCGGTGAAGGCGTTGGCGCACTCTACCCTGGAACTATCGGGAGACAGACTAAATTACTATCATTTCCTGCACATATTTGGCAATCGGATGGTGGTTGCATTGCACAAGCTACAACACCTTTAACCTCGGCCATGTTTCCTCCGGCGTGCGCCAGCGCAAGTGTAACAACTGTGGCTTGCGGCAACATAACCATTGGCGGCTATAGTAGCAACATACAGTAGTGCGGCAACTACCCCTAGTTCACACGTTCCCATTTCCGAGCATAGTCCGATGTGTGGCACAACCGCTAAAGAGTCAGTAAGTAAGGCACACACACACACACCACAAACACCTCCAAACACCTCTTGGCCGCGGTGGAATAAAATGGAACTAAAGCTCTTAAACCCCATGCACCCTGTGTTTTACCTCGAACGGTCCAAAATTGCCATTAGGCGTGCGTACTGAAGAAACTACCATGACTTCAACTGTGTACGGCGCAATCCCCGCATATGGTGGAGGCTCTTTTTCGGCTACGGCCCTCCGGTAACGATCATTCTTGCACGAGCAAGGTTTGGACGCACTATAGTATTGTTGCAATAAAATGGTGCGCGTCCAAACACTCACCTACCCGACCAAGCTGTCGACACCTCGTCTCCTTGTTGGCCGATGGCCGGCCAAGTGGAGTGTTCTCTCTCCTTGTGTTAAAAACACCCCAAAAAGCCCTCGGGCAGCAGCGTCACAACGTTAGGCTGTTGTTTTACCGTTTTTTAATGTTACTGTGCCTGCCTTTCTGTCTCTGTCTCTCCTTGCTCTGGTCTATTGCATTTCGTCGTCGGTCATTTAGGGGCTCTAGAAAACTTGAACTGGCCCAGTGGGCCTTTCTTGAGGGACTACGGCACGAACACAAAACTGAGGGAAAACAATAAAATCTTTTGGTTATGTAATGATTGTATTTTTTTGCCAGCTCATTTTCCCTTGCTTTGCTTTCTCGAGGCGACGGAAACAGTCCCCAAAGTCTTGCCCGGTTTTTGGATGTCATTGTGTGGAATCGTCCACTTGATTGGATCTGCTGCGGTGACGGATTCTTTCTTTCTGCAACGGATCAACACTTCTTTTTTTCGATCCACCATCATTTTGAAGCATTGTGTTTGGAGCTGATTGAAGATTTATCAGAAAACAATATCCAGCACCGAGGGTCATGGGGAGTTTGGCACCATAAAGGGCCATCATTTCAGGACAGCGCCATCGCACCCAACCCCCCACCCAGCAATGATTTGCATTCCTCCACGGTAGCAAAGGAATTTGCACTCCATAATGACGATAAATGCGCACCAGCACCCGCACCCGCACCGTAAGGTCGTTTTTTCATGTTGTCTTTCGGTTGCGGAGCGCAACGGGGGCGAATATTTATTTTGCCATTATTTGTGTTTATCTTGGCCAAATCGTCGTTTGCGCTGGCGTTCGTATTCGGAGGACCAAAATTTATGTGGCTCAATTTTTAGTTTTATTCGCCCCTTCGTCCCTGGCGATGACTTGTGTGCAGCGGGAAGCGAGACAAGGCGCGCTGAGACGAGCTTAGGATACGGGAAAACAATTTATCTTGTTTATGGGGTGGATTTAGAAAATGATGAGACAGAAAAGTGTGTTATTCTTTACAAGCGAGAGGCTTGATTGCGGTTTGGAAAGGAGCAATCACAGCTCGATGGATCGATGTCGTGGTACCATGACCTTCAAGGGGTCGTCCTGTGGGACGATGCTCAAATAGGCTGTACTTATCATGCATGATGTATATTATCAGCGCACACCGGCCAATAGAGGAACGATGTATCAGAATGCGTGAAATGGTGTAAAGGGCAATTTGGGTCACAGCCAAGGTAGCGCATCCAGTCCGCATTCCACCATCAATTAGCCTAGCGCTTAGCAACGAGTGAGAGAGAGAGAGAGAGAGAGAATGTGGTTATGCTGCAATTTGAAAAAGTGGCGTCTTTTCAGATACATCAGCATGCGAATCGACGTGATAGTAGTGTGCCGGCTTCTGGTTCTTCTAGCTGCTCCTGCGTCGGTAGGTGCTACTGCTCATCTCAATCATCTTCTAATTATCCTTCAATTAGCTGCACGATGCGCTTGAGGGAAGTGGGGAGAGTGGGTGGATGGTGGTAACAGGAAAAGCCTTGATTTTTCTGTCGACCGTCGTGGGACAGTAATTTTGCCACACATAACCGGTTCTGGATGGTGTACGGTGGTGGTGCGCACGACGGAAGTCATCCGTGAGATTCGAGCTTTGCATTCTTTGACTGTTGCTGCTGCTGCTTCGTCTGCTACCTCGATTGGTGAACAGCTTTTATCAATTAAATCGACTGCCGTCTGCCTCTTCGCTTTGAGGTTTCAGGGAATCGTTGGACGGATCGCTCTTTTGGGGCGTGATTTCTCACGATGCGCAGCCCAATATGTTTGGGGTCAAGAAGTGTATTTGATAAACGAATAATTAGAAGTATTCACAGATTTTTTTCGTAAAATTACCGTTACTACCGAATAAAATAAATACAGTGAGAGGGTAGTGTCATTCAAGTACCATATTGGCAAATCAATCGAAAAGCCAACTGTATTAAATGGTTGCACGTTCTTGCGCACGTTTGATTGAATATTTACCCTTATTTTATTCCCCTTGCCAAACAGCATACCTTTCATCGAGATGAAGTCTGACGGCTCTTTGATGTTTGCACATTTCACATTTCGCTTACGTGCGTTGAGACTGAACGTGTGTGGGCAGCAAATAAGGTGACATCAACCCTGAAGAAGTGATATTTTAAATCGGAAAACGAAAGCGAAATGCGCTGTTAATGGGAAGGAAACGCAAGAAACCCAACAGCAATTGCAGGAAGTGGCGGTCTTTTGATCCAACCCCGCTGATCCTTATCATAATCCGCGGCTGTCTTTAGTACCGTGCCAACCATTTGTGTAACAAAACGTACGCACCCGGCTTCATGAAAAAGGTGGAGACTCGCTCACCATTGATCGCTTTCTGATCGGTCGCTCATTGATCGATACGTAAACCGGATGCATCTTCCAAGACACCCAAGAGCACTTTGCACAGCGACAATTGACGTTCCGGGGTGTCGGTTGAGCCGTGCAATCGAGGAAATGCATTTAGCATGTATATTTGCATAAAGTGCACGCTTCTTGGCATGTTGTGCTGGTCGTGCGGTTTGACCGGCCCCCCAAGACCAGCCACTTCCAGTGACGAACGCCCTCGTCGAGTGCGTACGAAACCAGAGCATAGAAATTATGTGTTTGGCTGTGTGGCCGCCCTACAGCAAGTACTGCGCACCGACCGACGACGACCACAACGGCGGCCCGAAGATTAACGACTCAGCTCCACCATGGTGCGTGTACCGGCACGGCTGAGGTCTGCTGGGAAATGTAATCAAGTCGGCGAGTTTTAATGATTTATGTTGCTCGCTGTGGCCATTGGAAGAATCAACGTTGAGCTGGTGCGGTGGCTTTTTCCTTTCCATCCTCACGCTCGGCGCAGCAGCATCTCATATGCGAGGGCACAACATGCGTGGGTTTCACTTGTTTCTTGGAACTTATTCCACACGACCGTTACAAAGTCAGTGTGTGTGCGTATATGTGTTGGTCGCTTATTGCTCTGCTTTGCATTGCTCCAAATTGACGTGTATGTAAATCAACAGTTGCTGTTGCTCAGAGTTTTATGTTTGTATTTTTTTTTATTGTTATGTGATTTGAATTTCATAGCATCTTTGCCAGACCAACAGGAGTCTGTGTGGGTCAGTGAAGTGGAAAAGCATACGACAGGCATCACTCCCCCTTTTCCTAAAGTCTTGCCTGGAAGATAAATGTTGTGCTCGAGCTCATTTAAATTGATTTTAATTATGTTTCTAGACAGTGATCAATGAAAAATGTGTCATTTGCTGGGCTACTTGCATCGAGTACTCTCAATATTTGCCAGCCACACATTTTTACACACATTAAGTACACAAACTCCAATAAAAGACCCCGCTTTAAGGGGCTATCTGCCATGAAGTGCTATAATTTAATTATTTTCATGCAATTTAAACATCAACGAACCTCAACCTGCCACCACCGCTCATGCTCATAAAAGGACACATCATTAATTTTACAAATATCAATATCCTTTCCGCACGGTACCGTCGTCGTAACAGACAACTTATTTGTTATCGCACCACAGATTGCAGATTGTTTTGAAAGAAATCGGTGCAAGAGCGACTCGGCTTGCCTCAGGACAATCGATTAACTCTTTACCTTTGGCAGTGTGGTGCGGTTTGAATCCTTGTCCACCTCGTCCGGATGTGAATCAATTTAACTGGCCCACACACATACACACACACACACACACATGCATACATACGGAGCGGCGCGTGGATATCGTCAAACGGCTAGCTTCCGCCTGCCTGCCTGCCTGCCTGACAACAACACGAACACCAGAGCACCCGATGGCCAAACCTCGTTAAATGTTAAACGATTAAAAAGTCGTCTTCCGCTCGGTTTGCACGTTCGCTCTTCCCCCTTTCAGGAAAAGCCCACCGTGCCGGGGTGAAAGTGTTTTATTTTTTCCGTCTCTCCCAGTAACCGGGACGGATGGAATCGTTTTGCCAATCACGTACACACGCCTCTAGATCGTCGGTGGTATCGCGTCTTCCGCAAAACGAACGCATTGGTGTCCGCCCGGCTGGTTGTGTGTGGCATCTTTCCTTCACCGAACGATCCTGTTGGTTATGACCGTGGTTATGCTGTTATGCCTGTTGATGGGTGATAACGATTCACGAACAGCCTTTAGTGTATGTGTGTCCCAGCGGTGACGGCGTCCTCTAGACTAGCTACCCCGGCCGGATGACGGAATCGATCCGAGTTCATTAATTAAATTCCAATGCGAAAACATCAGCAATGCGGTGGCCACCAAGCAGGGAGAAGAAGATCGTCAGAGTCCCGGGGTGGAATGTTAGAGCCTTTTCGACGCGCGCTGTCGATAAATGGGATCGTTACGGTTGTGGTGGACAAAATTGAATCTGCTCGCAGGCAGCAGGTAGATGACAAAGGTCACAGATCTGTTAGCTTTCGCCAACGAACTGAGCTGATTTATTAGGTAAAATGATATTTATGTCTTAAATCTGGTTGGATGTCAATATTAATTAGCATTTAGTTAGATCTGTCGTTGAAATTCAAGCTAATGATTTGAAAATCGTTTATTTTCTTGGGCTTATCGTGAAGAATCCGGGGGTATAAATGTGTATTACTAAGAAAGAAGATTCTGCTGTCCATTGCGTCATGTGCACAATCGTCCGTATACTTGCTGCAAATAATTGAATTGCGCACAAAGATGATTGAACCTTTTTATTGTATAATGATTAACGGCAAAAAGCGAAAAAACATGGTCTTGGGATTGGATTAGTTTATGTTTGTTTGCTCTACTCCCTGGTTGTCTGATGTCTACCGATTCGGTCATATTCAAATAATCCGTTCCCATGTTCGTTCGCTTATCAATGGACTACGCACACGTAATTTGGATTTTGATAGTGCTTATCGGTCGTCGGCGTCGTTTCTCCGCATTGGCTTATGGCTGTTCGAAATGATTTTGAAATCATGGTTTTGTCAGCAAGTTTGGCGAATTACGATCGCACGCCGCCATTTTCTCGTTCCCGGCAGCTCTCTCCACCGAAGGTACGGAGTATAGGTTCCCGTTAGCTAGCTTTGTATTTTGCCAAATTAGAGCTTTGCTTGACGGTGACGTTCCGCCAAAAAACCCTCATCAGCAGTCGTCGTTTTTCATTTCACTCCCGACCGCTGCGGATCATTCCTTCCGGCAACAGAGAGCTCTCCTCCGGGGCGAGCAAGCACGAAAAAAAAAGATAAAGTTAAATAAATCTGATGTGGCAGCATGACCAATAGATTGTTTACGCCTTTCCCGGAGCCAATTAACGCCAGCAATGATGCCCGTGTAGTATTTTGGGTTTTGTATTTTTTTTTTGTTGTTGTTGCATCTCAACAACTCTTCAACTGAATGAGCGGAACACGGCGCACTGGGAAATGTGTCTGGTGCCCCGGTGTTACGCCAGCCGTTTTTTTTACTATTGCCTTTCATTTTTCACGTCGTTGTCCTTCCCTCCTTCCTCTGTACTTTGCAAAATATTCAACAAAGAAAGGTGTCGATAGAAATTATTGGAAAATTGGGGACTGTGGAACCGATAGTTTGGAACGGATAGGAGAAGTGGAAAAGCTTCGATGACGCAATAGCAAAGAATGGTCTCAAAAATTCGGTTGGCTTTTTGCAAGCGGTCGTAATGACGTCCGAAAGATGAGGGGGATGATGGGGGCATTAGGCGAATAAGTGAAGGTATTTTGTGTCATATTAAAGTTTAGTTTGAAGTTATTTTGGGGTTGATGTATGAAAACACGTGTTACGTATGTCTCCATCCATTTCATTGGAGTTTTAATTTGCCTTGAGAATTACCCTTTACGTCGAAATCCGACCCGTTGAGGCAAAATGGAAATTCATTCGCGGTGATTCGTTAAATTGAAATGAAAATTCATTTTCTCGAGTAGGCACCATTGACGCATATCAGGTAGGGAAATTTTCTCAAAGCCAACTTCTGTGTCAAATTTTCCGCTGCAAATAACCTCAAACTTTCTCGGTTCTTTCTCGCTGTGCTGGTCTTGGTCCAATGTCTGTCCAGAAAGCACAATTAAGTCATAAAGTTGGCAAAGGTTGCAATTCATCGTCACAGCCTGCAACGCACGAGCGTACGCGATAAGAAAGTTGGCGTTGCAGCCGGTGAGGAAGGCGTTGATTGATGCAGGGTCGAGAACACGTCAAATGCATCTTCCGAGAGTGTGGTGAAACACCATCACATGACGAATGGAAGAGCGCATGATGCAAGTAAGCGTTTGAAGCGAACGTATGAGTGTGTCATGTTACATTTCACGATTACAGCACAGGGGAAGAAGTAACTATAGGCACTCATCGCTGGCTGGGAAAGTGAAGCAGATTTAAACGCCTCACGAAGCGGTGTGTGTATCGCTTTGAGGATGACTCGCTTAACAGCGTCAAACTCCCAAACATTCCCACAGACAGATCCCCTAGCACCCTCCCGGTCACGTCTTTGTCGGCCGTGCACAGCAAAACATATATACCGCTAAATCGTCAACAAGCATGTAGTGCGCGAGTTATTCAATCTCGGAACTCGCGAAACGCGCGATAAAGCGTGTGCGAAATGAATGAAGTGCGTGCGTGCGGGGAAACCGAAACGACGAGAGCTGTCGGAACAGTGTTCGGTGTGTGAAATGTAACCAAACAGATCAATCACGAAGAAGCCGCAACGGACGGTAGTGGCTGTAGAGTCTCTTGGGTATCTTCCGGAATGAGCAAAAGAGTTAAACCATGCTGCTTCGGAAGAGATGAAAAATGATGACTACACAAAGCATCATGCACGTGTGTTTCGCTGTTATGACGTACTCGGCCGCCCAGTTCCCATTAATTCCCTTCCAGAGAAATGAAAAAAAAATCTGTAGCACAGGAAGAAAGCTAGAGAGAGTGGTATTCGCCACCGCAACCGGCAGCTCTACTTTGACACGTAATTGTACTCGCCTTCCGCCAGAAACAGGTTGATATGGTTTGGTCCCTTGTCCAGGGCAGCTACCGAGTTCCCAGCACACGATCCGTGTTATCAATGTGGAGCAAAAGAGCGTGCTATTGGAAAGAGCCCAGTGAGAGAGAAATGTTCACGATTAGTCCAGTTCCAGTCGGGGAAAAATGTGGTTTCATTCACACTCCGCGCGTGTTCCACGATTAAGTAAAAGATATCTAATTAAGGTAAAGCTTTACTTCCCCCCTCGATATCACGGTTTATGAGCAGAGATTGATCTTTCTTAAACGAAGCCAGAGACAGTGACACACTTCCTTGAACGCGAGTTCGCCCCATCTGTCCCACTGACTGACGGGTTGTTGCTCTAATTATCCAGAATTATAAACGCTTCCGAAACGGGGTTTAATGTCCAAACTTTTTCCGCTATGTTCTGTGGACAGTTAACACTGGGTAACTTTTGCTTGATGCACTGTTTGCAAGCAGCGTGTTCAACTCTCGTGTGATTCGTTGGGAGTGTCTTTCAATTACCGGGTTGAACCACGCAACCATAAAGCCGAACATTATTCGCATTTCCTTTCATTTTTCTATCTCAACTACATCTTCGTCCGTATCTGTTGGATATATTTACTAATTATCGTTTCGTTTCGTTATCTCTTTGCAGGTTCGTATTCAGCAAGCCAAGATTATAATGTGCGATTGCGAAAAAACATGATGAAGCAAACAGCTGCGATAACGGTGAACTGAGGAAAGCTGCTCTGTTGCAGTTACATCTCGATCTTTCTCTCTCAGTGGGCTTTCTTGGATAGCAAATCTTCAACGTACATCCTCTGGATTTCTTGGATAGTGAGGCCATTAACAGCTGACGTTCTGGTGATGGAACCGAAAAATCAGGAAACGCTTATTTCGGAAGCTTTCAAGCCGGATCTATGTTCCAGTTCTTTTCGGAACGCTGGAACACAGCATTCCGGCTGGGCCTTTTCTTGCCGACACAATCTTCATCGATTACATACATCGCCGCTAATTGGTGCGCATTGGTGTGTATGTGTGTGTGTGTGTTGCTACAATCGATCAATCGAGGTGGTGTGCTTGGAACCAAAAGCTGAGGATGGTTCTTACCAACGGAATCTTCGTCATTTGCATTCCCGATCGAAAAAGTGTGTGCTCTGTGTGTTTCATTCTCTTTCTCTCGTTTTAGCGCATTCCGGTAACGAACATTCCATTCGACATTCCAGTGCCCGTTTTCCACACCGGCCGGCCGGGAAAATCCAACACATTTTCTGCCCTGAAAGCTGGATATTGAGCGAATGTGAAATTGAGAAGAAGGAAGGTCTGGCACTTTCCATTCTTTAGCGCTATTGTTCTTCGATCAGCCTCATTGATCTTAATGTTGGGAGCTGAGATGGAGTCGGTTCGAAGAATTTGATCTCCATCCGGTTACCAACCCCCTCCCTGGTGGCAAATACTCACCTGCTGCGTCCAACGGATCGTACTGATAGAGAGAGGAAAGGAAAAAGAGACAGGTAGACAAAGACGACCAAGAAGGTGTGCTGTACACCGGAAGACATTTATACAATTGCCTCTTCAACATCTTACTACGCTTTAGCAGGAGAGAACCGGAAGGGCGTGTATGTGGGTGGTCTTGAGAGGTTATCTATTCAGTGGGAAAATACAAACCAAATACGCTGGTTTGCCCCAAATGAATGGGTGGTAGGTGGGATACACTGTTTAATCAGGAGCGCTGAATAGGGAACAACCTAGATGGGAGTGGAAAATAGTTAAAAGTTTTCCTGCATGTGCGAAACCTGATGAATATTTTATTCAATATTGTTACTTAGAGTTTTTATTTCTTCTCGCCGATATAAAATAATTTCCCACACGCGGAGTAGCAATCTCGAAAATGTATCACGCCTTTTTGAACACAAACATCGCTCACGAGTGAATCCGTGAATCTGCTGATGTAATCGAATGACGTGCTTTTCTAAATAAATGATAACACTAGCTGTCAACCGTACTAAGAAACTTGATGATTTGATTTTAAGAAATTGTTCAATCTTCAGTACTTTGAAGTATTTTTTTTCATCGCGTACATTGATCATTTTCGTGTCCTTTCTGGAACGAATTGGAAAGTTTTTTTCGTTTGGATTCTTTTTTTTAACACGTGTGATTTGACTACATCTTGTCATGCTTTCGCAACGTCGAGAAGCGTTTATTGCCCTTTACAAACGGTGAGAAGAAGAAGGAGGGCGAGCGAATCTTATCAGCATGACCTCGATTGCAGATTAATTTTGTTTGTATGTTACTTTTCTTCCTTGGTCAGCTTTTTTTGTATATTGCTCATTATTTGTTGATTAGCTTGTGCTGCTGTCCTACAGCAACCTCCATTGGTGATAGTAAATTAAAGTTGAGCCATGTTTACAAATAGACGTACAAATAGAGTGTCTCGCTTGTGCGTGTGCTATTCCCTTCGGCTCGAATCTCTTTCGCAATCAGTGCATGACGTACGTGTGCTGTTCTCTAGTCACATTAACCCGATGGAACGACCGAGGAGTTCTTCTCTTTGCATGACACACACACACACAATTTACATGATCAAATGCAACCAAATGCACTTTCCTACCCCTATTGCGCCTAGTTCATAGAGAGACAGAGACCCTTCAGTGTGTGCTCCACTTATTTTCTGTTGTCTGTTCGCAACGGCCCGTACGACCGTCTAGTTAAGCCGGTTAAGTACATCGAGTAGGCAACAATGCAACAGTGAACAGAAAGGCTTCCAGGGGCCTCACCAGGTGCAACGGTGGGATGCAAAAGACGGTGGAGGAAACGAAAACAAAAAGACGGAACTGAACAGACTGCACGCGGGAAGGCGCAAGGCACACTCGCGTCCGCGGAAGAGAACTAGTTGCCAATCACGGGCCCGTACGGGGCGAGTTGAAGGGGAGGGGCTTTGGTGTATGGGGTGAGTGCGAGTAAAAGAAACAGCATGTCATACGGGAGGACGAAATATGTTGCGTACGAAACATAAGAAAGCAAGATATGGCTTAGCGCCACAGGTCGAAACCGAAAGCCAGTATCGCTCCAAGGGGGGGGCAAAAACACCCTCTTCGTTCGCTCGGAGTTTGCCAAAGAGCATCGAACGCGCTACGTCAGACGCGCAACCCCCAGCCCCCAGAAAAGCTCTCTTCTTCGGGTGGCGCTCTCCGGGCTGCTGGTTCGCGATGGTTGCTCTCTCGGGGCACTTCAGTGTCGTCGTCGGTTGCGTACGGCGGTGTGTTGTTGGATCGATCAGAGCGCGCACACAAAAAACGTTCGGTGGGGCTTTTGTATCAATTGAACTTTCGTGGCGTTCGGAGCGGTTCCGTACAGCAGTAGTGAACGCCGCGCGCGCTCGAGTTTGTCTGGAGTGAGTGGGCTATTACGTACGTAGGTACGGTGGGCCTATCATCCCCTGCAGTGCGTTTTGTGCAGTGTAATGTGCGTTACGGTGCACTGTCCGAGAGCAACGTACGAATTGTTTTGGGTGGTATTCTCGGCGGAAAGTGAACACCGAATCCGGTCGACATGTTGTAATTCATTTTGAGAAAGCGAAGATTTTCAATGTTGAAATGGAATGGTTTTACGTTTTGTGAGAATGATACGTGTGCTACACTTACGCCTTGCAGTGGTTCTGTGCAATTTCAACAATTTAATTAATAGATCAGATTGTGAAATACACGTCCAGCTCTATCGAAAAGTGATTGTGCGTCGACACGGAAATACATTGGTGGCAAGCGCCAACAAATCAATGACCGAAACACGTTCCAAACAATTATCGATGTTCCCTCAGTGCCACGAACAACCTTCACGATTCTTGAAGATCATTATCGCCCAACACTCCCAGTGCCGGGAGCGATAGTTTTTGGATTGCTGTTGTGTTGCAGCGAACCTGAATCCCGGGCACCATGGGGAGCAGGACAGGCCAACTCAGAGCTGCTGCTTCTGCACTTGACTGTCGAGTTCATCGTGCAAGAAGCGCCGCGGCATTCGTGCTTGTTGTTGTTGGGTCCATCCAAAACAGGCTCAATAAAACACTTGTCCCGGGATTGGAATGAGCATGGGATGCGCGGTTTGCACGAATTTATGAGCCACGTGAAGGATGCAGGCTCGTAAGCAGTGAGAGCCGGCGCCAAATAGTTGTTGGCTCGGTGGATGGAAACAATGCGTCAGCCCAGAAACACACACCGTGTTGCAGTGAAGGCGGTCACTTATGACGGCTAATGAGCCATTCTGTTGTCTGACCTTGTGGACGGAAGGATGGCAGAATTTATTGGTTCCTGCTTTCAATATCGTGCTCTTCCCTGGTGCAATGGTTTTCCACCTGCCATCCATGGCGTGCATTGCCCTGGAAGAAGCATGCCCCGGAAGATATTGTATGATTTTCCTATTAACCAGTGTAGCTCCTCGGCCATGGCGATGGCAGAGCGGCAACTTCAAACTCTCCCACCGGCTGCCGTCGTATGTGTATGTTTTACTCTCTGGCACACAACTTGGACGCTTCGTTGTAAAGTGCTGCCCATTGTAAGTGGCCAACGATGGTTAATCTGACGGATCTGGGACAAAGAAAAATAGGAAACAGAAGCTACACAGTCAGTGTCACACAATGTGTGCTGGATAGATAGAGAGGATCATCATTAAACAAATTGAGTAGAATTAAAATAAATGAAGCAAATCGCAATCGTGTGGGGTGGTGGTGTCATGGAAAATTGCGCACCATCATTAAGCACAGAAGCCGAGTAGTACGAGTGTGTGTACCCTCTTCAAGAGTGTCAATTAGTGAGCAAACATTTGGGTAGCCTAGCTCCATCTGTGAGTACTTGAGGCAGTGCGGTGAGAATTCCCAATTTGTTGCGATTTTCTGCCCCAGGGAATGGCATTACCCAGAGTCCGAAACACATTTCAATAGAAAAATGAGCTGTTGGGCAAATTTGCTCAAGTCACAATAGGGTAAAATAATCTCATACTAAAGGCCTTACAATAGAACAGTTTAGAGTTATCCTCCTTTCAAACTGTGCCGGCAATGATGTGAGCAGAGCTATCCAACTTCCTTTCTCACATGGGGACGGTATTAGAGAGGAACCTTTCAAGTGAGAGGAAATTGTTGACATCTCTATTCCCTCCCATTAGCAGATATTGGACAAGACCCAAGACAGCGCGCTCCTTTTGCACGTCAGGCACGATTGTGAAGATCGCAGTAAATAAATGCGTACGGCAACGGCTTACCGCGCGACCATCTGGTGATCGGTCGGACCATCTAATGTTTGTTGTGTGTGCTATTTCTTTCTGCACGACAAAGAGCGTAGAGACCGGGGAAGTATGAAGTGCCCACCACACCGCGGACGTGCGTCAAGTCGTGTGCGCGCACTCTTCTTCCAAAGAAAGGCCGGGATCGGTTTCTATCACTCCTTGGTGTGTTTTTTTCTTCTGCCGGCGCTTGACGTATGCTTTTTTTTTGCATAGAGAGAGGGAGAGAAAAGGATTATCGATAGATTTGTCTTGTTTTGGACCCGAAGAAGTATAGGGTAAATATTGACTTAAAGCAATGCAAATAAAAAGAGATAAAAAGTCGCTCATAAAGAGCAAAGAGCACGAGAAAGGGATCCACGGTGGAGTTTGGCAATATTTGTTTGCATAACATTAGCAGCACGATTTGTGTACGACCTCCTGCTACCGCCACAACAGTGTGGTCAAGAGGTGAACATTTCAGAAACTTCCGGCTGCAAACATCGCGCTTAGTCAATTAGGAGCTATTTGTGGAAAGTTTTTACAAGCGGACGTGAAGCGTGTGAATGAATGCATGCCGAGGGATCGATTCGTGAAGGTACTTTTAAATTTAAGTCGCTGGTTTGAAGATGAGTCTATTCGATAATAATAGAGCAATATCTTCTTCATTGTGTGAACGATGCATCTATTTTTTCCATCGATCGTGAGTGAAGATGTCGATATGTAGGATTGCTAAATTATCATGCTCAATAAATATTACCATGCGAACTTCATTGCGTCGTGCTTGTTCGTGTTGGCATTCTGTGCGAAGACGGGAAATCGAAAAAGTGTTCAATTCTTCCGGAAGAGAGGGAGGTATCTTCTGGCTGTCTATTTTTGTAGGAAAACGGAATTCAGTTACGATCAAAATAGTACGGCGCACTTGTACGTGGTATGCTTATTGTGTTGTGTGGCGGTTCGCAGTCTTATCAGCTAGAACGAACCCCAAAAGCGGAACGTGTTTCCTTTTGTGTGTATGCTGTTTCGAAAGTAACAAAAGAGATGCCTATCACCGATGCGTGTAACGACAACGTCGTCGCTTTCATACGATTTTCTGTTGAGGAAAAGGAAGTGAAATAAATGGCAGCGTGTATTGATTTCCCTTTTTCCCGTGTTGATCGTACAGAAGAAGTGGAATAAATATTGTGGAGTTAAGTGAAACTGAATTTCATCCCCGTCCGCTCATTCGTGGGTGCTCCTGTGTTTGTGTGAAAAAGTGTGAAAATTAAGACAAGATTATCATTTCTTGGAATCAATGATAAGCCAATCCACAGGTTAGCAGGCCGGTCAGGGCGGTTAGAGTCGCTCCGATTTTGTACCGAAATTGCTGCTGCTCTTCACAAGTAGTAATCCAGCCCAACGATGAGCATCAACGAGCAGCAACAGCAGCCCCAGCAGCAGCAGCAACCGACCGATTACAGCTTCAAGTCGAACAAGCTGGTTATCCTGAAGGATTTGAAGGCAAAGCTCAAGGGCTATCTGTTTAGCGTACGTAATCTTTCAGCCACTTACACCTTCCTTGGGTTCTCTTATTTGTGTGATGTTTATTAAATGATGCGGGAGGGGACTCTCTTCCCTTATCATTGGTGGTTAATTAGCGTTTTAAATGACTGTCTCTCAGGGTCCACGACTCTTCAGCTTTATGGGATGTGAGAACTATTCGCTATCCAGATTCGCAAATTAAGTTTAGTACTTGACCCCTCGGCGTGCCAAACGTTTGGGGAACACGGTAATATATCGTTTAAGAGAGGGGACCTTTCATAATTCACTATTTACTATCCCACATTAATTGCCTTCATGCTTGGGGGAGCAGTGGGCATGCAATTTATGAGCCCCAATAACCATAACACGCAAACGAACGTTATTCTCTTATTGTGGTTCTAAATTCTCACGCTGAAAAGAATTCAAATCAAATGTTCTTCAGGGGGGGGGGGGGGGATTAAATTATGAAATGAAATATTAGCTCGTCTCCTTCCATTAGCATGTTTGTGTGACATTCCTGCAGATTGTAGAGTGTCGTCGTTGTGATAACGAAACACATGCTAACTCGTAATCTAAACTATTTGGACCTCTCTACATGCCTGTGCAGAAGAAAAAACAAAGAACAGCGAATTGATTTTCCCCTTTGATTGAAGCTAATTGAAGTTGTGAAATCTAGCATCATGTTTTATTTTATAGAAGAAGGAAATTTTCATTTCCTCTTCATCATCATTTCCATTCTTTGGCAATAAAGCTGAACCGAATAATCGTACATTTACCCCGTTTGGCAGCTCGAATGTTGTGTGTGCGTTTGGTGGAAGCAACACCTGTGCGAAGAATGCAAGAAAGAACACAGAAGAACTACCACCGAACGGTAAAACTGCTCTCACCCATGCGAAAGGATCGGTTGATTGATCTTGTTCACGTTCCCGGGTTAGATTAATCGATCGACCACCGTTTTATGGAATGGCCTATTTGGAAATCTTCAAGACGAAGAAGTGCTTGGTTGGGTCAAAGTGTGCTACAAAACTGCAACATGGAACGATGCTGATGTTGTTTCTTGATTCCATTCCACACCAACAACACACACACACACACACACACACATGTCTGGATGGTGTTCGGTGGCTTTTCTGGGCCAGATGGGGCGAAAGAATTGAAATCAAATTCCTCCTCTGCCGCCTTCTGCTTCCTCCAAAAACCGAAGGCGTTATAATTATAATTCACAGCGCAGAGTAAAGCAGAGCATCAGTCTCCCGCAATCGCGATTACCCTTTTTTCCGTTTTGGTTTAGGCGCGATTTTTCGGTTCCGTTAGAATCGGAGCTATTTCTTGGGTCTTTTCGGTAGTAAAGCACCGCCGGGCAGGAACCCGTCGTTTTATGCGCACATCATTTCCCCCGAGTAGTCGTTTTCTTGTTATTATTATTTTTTTTTTTGAGCAGCTTTTAGACTCCCATCTTTCATGCCCCCGGCCTCCAGAGAAAAGGGCTACAGCGGGGTGTAGCGGTGATCGATAAAACTTGGACTATTTCTGAAGCGCTTTTTCGTTACGATGGAACGGCGTGGGGGAGGGGGGGAATGTTTTCGTCATACCGGTGGCGGGGAAAAGCCGAATTGACGGCCTCATTTTGTGTACGTGTGTTCCGTTCGTGCCCAAATTACGAAGCCCCTGCAATCAAGGGTTTATGTGAAATCGATTGTGACTAAATATGTAATTCGGAGGGGGATAGTTTGTTTTTATGTACAGCTTGGTCGCCGTGACGCGGTAGTTGACCAACTTGTGCACTTCAATTCATTCATCCCTGGATTGTTGTAGTTCATAGTCAGCAACAGCACAGTGACCGTGGCCGTAGAGCTTTAGAGGGTCAGCATTTGTGGGCCAACAGGTGTACTAGTGGCATGTTTGCCCGGGACCGAGTCATGAAATGCATAATAAATAAGCTCTGCTAATGGTGGTTTAATGCTGCGCACACACACAAACGATAGCTGAAGGTGTTCGAAATGCGAACGAAATGCGATTAGGAATGCGATCGATGGTAGGGTATTCGATGGAAGTTGAAACTCCCATTGGGAAATGCGAGTTTCTTTAACAGTACTTTGAATCAATACTGGCATTGAACTGTGTTAATGATTTATGGGGGTCTTAAGACTTTTGTCATTGTTTCAAATTTCTTTTTAATTCATTTCATCGTTATCCATCCTTCGTGAACCCCAGAAAAGACGATGCGAGAGTCATTTTCGCATGCACTTAAACGATTTACTTTAAACAGCCCTTTTGGTCAAGGAATTTAATAAGATCCTAATGGTTTAATCCTTCCCATTTACTCCCAGTGCGAGGGAATCCATTTTCTTAATGGTTTAATTTTTGTTTTTCAACCCATTTCATCACAGCAAAAGTGATGAATTATTTGGACCGAAACTAATCGGGGAAACTCTCCTCCTGTTGCCGCTCATTCTCACCCTTACCCTATGTGTCTCTCTACCGTGCAGTCTGAGGAGGAAGGTTAATGGACCGAACGGGGTTAAACTGTTTCGCACAGCATTATTGGCAGCAAAATTGGCAAAGGCGTGCACACAAAAGTTCCAGCAGCCAGCATCATTGTGCCCTCTGGCTGGCGGCTGCTGCTGCTGCTTTGGAGTTTTTCTCATAGCCGCCCAATTTCGCCGTCTGCCCATTTCTTCTGCTGTTCGCGCGCGCACGGGAAATTGAGCAGGAAAGAAAAGTCGTATATGTATTGGCAGATCAGGCTGGCAAACAGAGGGACAGAGGAAGGGGATCTTGGAGCCATGGGGGGCAGTGAAAGGTTAATCGATTACTTTTGTTGTGCCACCGCATTGCAGCGCAGCTCCCTTTATTGCCCATGCTTACCCCCCCCAACAACGGTATTTTTTTGCTCCTTTTTTGTGCTTTGGGATAGTTTGCCTTTGTGTTTGGTGCATTTTGTTTTCTCACACCCGGCTTTGTGTGTGTGTGTGTGTGTGTGTGTGTGTATGTGTGTTTGGGCAAGATTTTTCCCAGCTCAAATTAGCCCTGTTACTAACAAGCGAGCGGGGATGGCGGCAACGCCCAACAACTGAGCAGACTCAACGCAATTTGGATGGGGATTTTTCATCGCACACTGTTTTTCCTTCCGTCCGCGAGAAAAGCGCTTATCGGGTTGGGTAACCTCCCTCAACCTGCTAATTATCGTGCCCATAATATAAAGATCGACGGATGAGAAAGAGCAATCGTTTCTGTTTATGACCCTTCGCGTGCTAAAAAGATGGCTTCTCGAAGTAATAATTGGATGATAATGTTGTACCTTCGCACTTCGTGTTGTGCAGTGCTTTTTTGGGATTTGCGGGAGCTGCTGCCGATCGGAATGAAACATATCTTCGAACGCCCTCAAAATCACCACCCACACACGGAGTAAGAGGGCGTAAGGGTCGTTACACCTATCGGCAGACACAAATCCACCGTTTCGCCTGAGAATTGAGGGAAGCTTAATCATGCGAAGCAGGAGGAAAGGCTCTGTGCCGGGATCGCGCGAGAAAATCTACACAGTGTAGATCAAAATTACTTTCACCCTGGTGCTGCCGACTGGTGCACCCTGGTGCTGCAATAGACGTTTGTATGCGGTGTTTGGTGAGGGGTGGTTGGAGGGGATGGGGGGGGGAGGGGAAAACCCTTTAAGTTTGTCTTCGCGTTTGGTTGTCCTTTCTCTTTCAGCATAACTTTGTATGTAACGACAGCATCGAAGCAAACTCCAGGCCAGCCGTTTGCCGGTTCTTTGTTTCTTTTGCCTGGTGTGATATAAGCCGATTCGTCATAGCACCAACGGAACGGCATGATCCCAAAATGTTATACGAGAAGCGGGAATAGCGGTGCGGTTGAGGCACCAAACACCCGATAAGATCACTAATTTAGCTGATACATCTCTCTGGTGTGCGTTGAGAGGGGAGAGAAAGGTTGTCGAAGTGCCAATGTCCAGGATCGTTGGGACTGCAGAAATGGGTATAAGGAATGGGATTATGTTACCTGCTTGAACCCCATAGAAGGTGTTGTTGTGGGTAATGAAGAGCCTTTTCGATGTCTGGGAGTATCGTGTTTGTGGATAGGAAAAGCCTTTCCTGAGGAAAATCTTATGCCAATACAGCGGCGAATAATTCAATAGTTCAAGAATTCTTTGAAGTATAATATCATACAGTTTGAAAATAAAAACGCTTACAAAGAGCTACAAGTATTTGTTAACCTTTTTCTTCCGCGACACTGCAAAACTGCTACCAAGTGCTGGACACTTCCACTCGAATATGTGAAACGATTAGGCTGAAACCGAAAGCACGTTCTACGCCCAAAGTCAATTTAAACCCGGTCCAACCCGAGTCGTGGCCGTACTCCTCTACTACTGCTGCAGTGGCTGGCAACCGTGTTATGCCGCAGCGCTGTATATCAGGATATTAAATCCATCCCCACCAGAAGGAAGAGAAAGAAAGGTCCCTGCACGACTACTCACTGGCGGGAGAGGGAGCCGGTGCGAGACTAGAGTGGAGCCGGAGGGTGGTTCTGGTTTTGGATCTTCGCACCCGAACGAACTGCACGCGTGAGTGAACGCCCTTATGTTGGTGCGGTGTGTGTTGTTACCCTTATGCTATCGATAAAATATATGATAATTGGATTGTCGCAACGGCAGGCCAACCTTCACTCCGGTTTTTTTTTTTCAAATTCTTGGCTTCGACAGGACAGCAGGTCTCAGTGTATGTATGTGGCCTGGTTTGAACCATGGCCCAGTCAATGATGGCTACTAAACCATTCCAGCGCGAGGTCGCACGGCCAGAGAGTCAGAGGAGAGGTATTAGTTATTCCGACACCGTATGCATTTTTGGGTCGAGTTACAAATTCTTTCCGGCTTTTTTTAATGCACTGGAAAGCGTACATGAAAGAATAAAAGAGCACTTTTGAGGGACATGACGAAGAATTTCTTTGCACTTCGTGTGTCGCCTGCAAGTGTATGAAGTAGAGTATAAGGAGTGAAACTAGACGAACTAGCAAGCGAACGATGATTCCTCCGGTTTTGGGATGGAATGCGAATTAAGTTCTTTTCGCAACACACGCCAGTTCGCTCGAAAGCTTTTTGTTTGAAGTGGAATGTACACAGCATTAGTATACACTGGGCGTTTCGAAAAACAGACGACCCCTTTCGTCCGCAACGGGTAGATCAGCCCTGCTGCAGGTTTTGCTGTGGCTCCACTAGCAAATATGAGGAAGGAAAGTGTAATGAGCAAATCTAATTACCAGCTCCGGCTCCAGTTTCTGCTCTGTGACCTGGAAGCGGCTGAGTATGCAGCAAAATGGAATCGCTGGGGACGCTTAACATCTTGAGCAGCAAGCCAGACCATAAAACCTGTCCTTGGTAGGATAGAAACAATATTATTCATCGTTAACACCACCATGAAAGCTGATCCTGTTTCTCTCAACACATTACGAACGTCTTGTGACCGGGGATGGCGTGTGAATCGCGACATGATTTGAATACGATTTGTGTGTACTACTGATTTGCTTGCCTTTGCCCCGTAACGTGCAGATGCTCCTAGCAGGAGTTCTTCATTAGCGAAGGCGTCTCGGTTGTTCTGTGTTGTGTTGTGCACTCGTTGCATCTCGGGGGAAAGAAAATCGAAAGTGGGCACCCCGAACAGCACGAAACCGGCTCTGTCTCCCACAGATTTACCGTGCTATTCGCAGCAGGAAGGCGACGAAACGATAGCGCTCGTCCACCGGGGCTCCATGTGTCGTTCGTGTCTGCCTACTGTTGTCTGCTGTGGAAAAGTGGCAAAGCGAACCGCGGAGTCGAAACAATTTATCGAACGTTAATCGATTTAAGGTTCAATCGGATGCAATCTGCCGTTTGGTGAATACCACCCGATACTTTGTCGCGCACCCTCATGATTGCCTGCCGTGAGAAGAGGAGTGGCTTAGTCACTCAAAGACGCAGCAGGGATGGGCTCTTCAGTTTGTGACCGGTAGCTGGAACTATTTTCCCATCTGCCAGACGTTTCGGAATATCGGTTACATAGCGTGAAAGAATTTGAGTCTCGTGCAACATCTTCCGGACATTGAGTGGATGAAAAGCTTGGCACAACTTCCAGTGTGGTGATGAATTTTGTCCCAGGCTCAACGATCCCAAATATCTCACCCTTAAAGCCCTCAAAGTTGTTGTTGTCGGGTGACGATAACCTCACTTCGATGGTGTTCTAGCTGCGTGACTGTTGACACAACACTCGCATATCTTTCGTTATCTGCCTTTCGTCGATTTGGCTCCCGAACCAAACTCGCTTGCACTAGCACTTCGCTCGCCCTCCATAAGCTCCATTTAGTTCGGCTTTGCTCGTGACGCCGTCCGGGATGCGCGCTCTCTTGTTGAACTGTTGGTCATTAGAGATGATCGAATCGTTGTTATAAAAGTGGCTATTGTGCTAGGTTTATGTCATCGGGATGTTGAATATAGCGCTTGTCAGTGTTCGTTATCACAGTTCCAGTGCATCCAAATGAAATTACTTTTATTCCCGTGTCCCCGTTTACTTTCCTATCAGCAGCAGCAGTGTGCAATCTGTTTCTGACGTTTCGTGTAACACGATTTGTGGAGCATAATTCGATGTAAATTCGATTGCTAATCGCGTGTGTTACTCCACTATAACTGGAATGAATCTTACGGTCGTACCAAAGTGACAACGATCAGAATGTAATGCAATAGGAAATTGGCTCCCGTGCCTTGATCGTGCTGTGAAAGTATTTTCAATTCGCTCCGTCTCGCTTTACTTGCAACCAGTAGTGCCTCCGACCGGAAATGAAACTTATTGACACACCGCACCGCATGGGTTTGGCGTGTTTGGGTGTAATTTTCATATAATCACTATCGCGTGTATGTGGCGGAGCAAAAAGCGCCGGCAGAAACGCTTGTTCTTAGGAAAGCAAACTATAGAAACTCCCCCAACGCTCCCCAACGTTTCGATCAAACGCGAGGGACAGAGCATGTGAAAAGAAGAGCCCGCTAAAACAAACAATTACAAGCAGATCAAACAACTCTCGCAATGCACGTTGTCGTTGTTGATTGTATGGTAACGCTTCATTAGAAGCAGCTCAAGCGCGCCATGGTAGCAATAATGTAGGAATCGGTAACGACCAACCAACTAACCAACCAGGCAATGTTTGGTAATGGCGCGCGAGATAAGATAACATTGCTCGATAAAGACGTCCACCTGCAATATCATTCCCACGTGGGGTTCTAATAAACCGTGGAGTTTGTTTCGGACGTAAACCAGAAATTCATATATCCCACGCTGAAGTTGGAAATTTTGTAGAATCCGCTTTGAAATGGGTCTTTAATTTGCGCCGTTTTGGAACCACATTACACCCATTCTCACTCTCCCATGGCTATTTTGTCCTCGCCAAAAATCGGTTAAGAGTTGCTAAGTGGTGGCCCACACCCACCGAGGCCGCCTTCCTCCGGTTCAAGATCGGATACAACCGGTACGGTCTTTAACACCTCTCTGTGCGTAGAAACTGAAAACGGCTGCCGGCCTGCCTTGCCATCGGCCGCCACTCACGTTCTTCCTTCGCACGCTATCGTCGCCGTGGCCGTGAATGTGTGGTGGGTGCGAAGGCTGGATGGCAATGGCCAGAAATGGCGTTCGAGGGCAAGGACCGGAATTTGCGAACTGGTCTCTTTTTTTTGCTGTTGCTGCTTCACCTCCTTCCCCCCACAAGATACGCAAAGTTGCGCAAACGATCGGTGACGACGATCTCCTCCACCATCGCGGCAAGCGCGCGCGTGTTGGCATGCGCGATGATCGCGTGCACACTTCCACAGAGGCTACCTGGGTATATATGTGCCAGCCCGGCGGGTGCCCCCTTATAAGTCTCGAGACACCAACGATCCCCCCCGATCTCCGTCTCGCGCTGTCTGCTCACATTATGCATTCAAAGCACACTGAAGATGTCGACAGGGTCCACAACTCCAACCGGCGCGGGCCGCGGCATGGATGGACGAACGGCTCGCGCGTGCTTCTTGAAGAGTGAAATGGCATTTGCTGCGATCGTTTGGCGCGCAAAAGATGCTCATAAAACGGGGGCAGACTCTAATCTTGCTCTCCGGGACAACTTTTACCTCAACGCTCAATGAGTGCGCGGGCAGGTGAACGTTCGTTGACAAACGAACGATCCACCGGAAGAGAGTAATTAGCAGTGCGAAATGAGTGGATGGTGAATTCCAAAACCCACGGCGGGTTCCATCAATCAGGCTCAATCGAATAGGCGAATTGTGCATTCTTCGCAATAGCGCGTGCAAATATCAATTTTCAAAGCAATGGCACACGCTGTGCCGCTGTGCAAGCATAATCACTAGGCTCAAGTGCGCTTCCCTAGCGAACGATACCTACACACAGGCTAGGCTTGGGCATGGTGGGCCTTTCTGATGTTTCTGATTGAACGTTTCCATCGTGATTACCCCGCGGGAAGCAACTTATGCCCTGTCTTCCCGTTTTTGGTCCGCCTTGGAGATTAGTGTTTTTGGAAGTCGCGCTCTGTCGGAACTTTGGCTTTCGTTGCGAGACGCAGGAATGTCTATTTTATGAGACATGATTTATTGTCTCGGTGAAAGGGGAATAAGAGATGTGGGGAACTACTATCCGTGGGCTGTGTTTGAAAAAAAAACTGTCCTCTGTTGTACATTCCCCTTCTTCTCCTCTCTCTTCCCCTAACATTCCCTGTAAGAGTTACGTTAAACTATTAAGCCCTTGGGTGGATTGCCCACTAATCTGCTAGTGCTAGAGCTACTTTCACTTTTCCTGTACGCTGTAGCAACGATCGACATTAGTCCGAGCTATGGTCCATTTCGGGATCTACTCGGGATATGGTTAGTGAGATGATTACGCCCATTACTCATACCACCAGTAGCGCATTTATCGGTGTGTTTGATAATCCCGACTAACAAAAAAATTGAACCCTTTGGGCAGAGTTACTAAAATAAGACGGAGGATCGTGCTTTCGGTGGCAGCAGAAGCGAAAGGTGTGTGAACACTTGCTGCTCACCGTCAACTCTTTTAATGCAACATTTGTCACGTTTGTTTTAAGCAAGGGGTTTCTTCGCCTAGGGATGTGTGTCTTTAAATATACATAATCAATTAAACTTTGGCATGATAAGCTTGTGCTCCTCTACCCGGAGTCGCATGCCTAATGAGACACACAATATGCTATTTCTGTCTTAATGGAACAGAGGGAGTCATTCCCGGAGATTCAAAGTTTTCACCGTTCGTCCGATGCGGAGAAAACATTTCGGATGTTGAGCGAAACAGTTTGGCAGTTTTGCTTTGTTTAAACTATCAAGCATCCTACTCTGCTTCGCACTCTTCCCGCTGAGTGGGCTGTTTTTTGATCAAGGAACAAAGTGAAAGTTTTATTCGAGCCTCTATGCTTCCCTTTATTTTATTTTTCGGTTGGCTCACGTCCCATTCTTCGCCACATAAAATTGCCATTGAGCAGCAGCAGTGTCTGCGGCTCTGGTGCTGTAGTCTCAAATCTTTTTTTTTTTTTGCATGCAGGACATAAGCCGGCTTGCCTTTCTTTGTTATTTCTACCACCCGCAGGTTGTCGTCACAGGAGAGGAAAGAGAACAGACTTCGGCAAACATGCGTCTCCTCCCACTAAGCTGCACTACCTCGTCTAATGAACGATTGATGATGACGGCAATGAAATAGGCACAAAGTCGGAATGAAAGTAAAAGTTTGATAGAGTTTTGCGTGTCTTTTTTGCGTGGCCGGTAGACGAAAGTTTCTTGGAGGCTCTCCGGGGTGTTGGTAATTGCGTTAGTTTGATTTACATAATTGCGACATAACTTAGTGATGATTGAGGTCGTGTGATTGGATTAGGTTGAAAAGGGAAGGGAACGCGGTTGCTTACCACACAAATCGAGTTACTTATATTTTGATGCCGTTCCAAATTAAATGTATGGAATCCCTTGTTTCTACACTCGATCGATCGATCTACACTTATCGATGGACTTTTGGAAGCGTAGTACTTCATACCTCACCATTATCAGCATTATTCCAAAATGATATGGACAAGTGTGTAGAACCCTTACAAAATTCATCATTTTGCTATCAGTTATCGGATGAGAGGCAAACCTGCAAATCTCAGAAAACCCAAGTGACTCAATCCGCACGCAGTAACACACAAAAGCCGCCGTGTGCTGTGCGCACGTTGTTGTGGCACTATTTCCCGTTCGGGCGCTTCCATTCCATTGCACTTGCGTCGAGCCCGCACGTTGCATGTTTCATGTTTTAGCACGTTTTTTGCGCACTATCCTCTCTCTCTCACACACTCTCTCTCTCTCTTTGTTTCTCCAACTCTACCCTGATTTGCTTTCATTTTCCCGCTGCGTAATGCGCATTACACAATTACGAGCAGAAACTGTGCCGGTGGTGAGCTGTCCGGAATCGGAAATGTCACTAACCGGCTCCTTTGGATGTACAGAGTGTGCAGATCAATTAATAGAGAAATTAAGGGAGTGCCACACGTACGTACGCACGCACGATCCGCAAGACCAAGGCGGTATCGCAACAGCTTGCGGCTGTCCGTGAGTAATCACGCCGGGGACGGTTGGATATCTTCTAATGAGACATAATGTAATAGGTCCGCTGGTGCATTTCCGGTATTTTGCACCGGGAGTGTGTGGTCACTACCATCGCTGCGTGTCACGGCTCTAAAAGAGAAACTAATAATTTGTGGAACCTCTAGCTCTCCCTTGCGCGTGTCCCGGTTATAGGTTGCTGATGTTTTGCTTCCATTTGCTCCACGGAACAAGTCAGCTGTATGTGTATAAGTGTGCATGTGTGTGTGTGTGGACAAGTGCATCCGGGTTCCGGGTCGCTGGTAGTGCAGCAGTGGTGTGAGATCCAGCGCAAGTGATTTAATTTCGATATAAATAGCAAACTGTTCCTCTTCTCCGGGCTTTTCCCTGGCTTTTCTCATCTCTCACGGCAAACTAAACCACCGTTACCACCAATCCCTCGGTTCCTCGGTTGTGCAGGTTATGTCGCACGGTGTGTGCATGTAAAAAGCGCGACTTACAACGCAATACGCGACCAAGAAACGCGCACGTACCAGTAGTATGGTGTGTTCCAAAAACAAAAAAAAAACATTGACACATCGTGAACGCAAAGTCACCACGCGCAACAGTTTGATGAGAACAAAAAACAACTGAGTGTGAGGGAGATAGAGAGAAAGTGTAAAAAAGTAAATCAACTACCGGAGGAAGAGATCTCGCTGCTGCGCTTCTCCATCGTCCTCATCCGTTCCCCTTTCCGGCGTGTGTTTGTGAAACAATTCCAAAAGAAGGGCACCAGCCCAACAACACCTCGGCTGCCGTCCGTCGAAGAAAAAACCAGAGACCTCCTCTCTCCTCCCATGGCACTGTACATAACGGACTACAACAACCGCTATCGGAAACGGCGGCGAAGCCGCGTGTTCAGCACCTGCGTCAGTGCGGCCGTCGTCGAAAAGGTAACGGAACAACCCGGCAACCATCGACACGCCGGGACTCGCACACAGCACCAATCTTTTCCCGATTAATGCTCGCCTCCCCTGTGGTACTAGATGCGTTTTCCGGTGAAGCTAATTCGCACAGTGTAGGACGCGCTAGATAGTACAACTCGCGGTGTTCTCGCGTGATGGCGAGACATTTTGGACCAAAATTCATTTCCTTGCTCCCTCCCTAACACCGTTCGGCTTTCTCACGGTTCATTCCCAATCCAAATTTTACTATTCCGAACGGAGAAGAACAAAAAAAGAGGTTCAGTAGAGATACAGCAGTAAAAGCGCATCTGCACAAAAGTAATGATGCTTTATCTTTGCGAAACACACAAACACCACGTTTCATCCACGATAAGTCATCCGCAGATAAGCTTCATTCGCTAATTTGAAAGCGCTTATTATGGTAACGCGATTAAGCCAAAACTGCAACTGCTGGGTTGGCAGTGAGACAGTGGCTGTAAGCAACACCGTCATTTCCGCTGGGCGTAAATTTGTGGAGGCATTTCGCTCTTCTTCTTTGCACCTTCCTAACGACCGCACGAAAATACTTATCTAATTTGTTTCTACGTGACGCTGACTTTCATTGCTATTGTTGGACCATGAAAATGGTCTGTTTTTAAATTACCATCATCATTGAGAACTCGGTTGCCAAAGAACTCGCTCATTTCAATTCGTCATTCACTGTACATTTTATTGCTTGAATTTAGAAATGAAAAACACTTGATTGCATTACAATTATTTCTACACGCAAAATCTGATTACACAGAATCATTACCCGTGTACGCAAGCTGGAAATTGATATTTGACCACATTTTTCCCTTTTTATAACCGAACCGCGACACACGTTACTGCCGCAGCCCACTCTCCAACTACCTGCTTGCTGCGGGGTGCCATTGCGTCAGTACATAAATATCACTTTCCATCCGGGACATTCGTTCCCGAGGTTTATGCGTGTTCGTTCGTTTCGGTAGTATTTGCGTCGATCGCGCAGCAGCAGCAACAGCAACAGCAGGTGATGCTAAAACACCACACTTTGCATGAATATGGAAATGTGGTACATTTATGCAAACATTTCGTTTTCCAAAAAGGCACCTTCACCATATCCGAAGCGCCAACCAACAGGAGACGCTTCGCCAGGCTCTGCGGAATAAATAATTTCACTTCGGCCAACTTGGCGGTCGGTGTTCGTAAATGTGGTACAGATAACTTTTAAGTGAAGCACGTGTATATGTTACGCGTACACTATAATGCTAGAACTTTCAAATTTTCATCACCGAATATACTTAAATGAAATTTAGTGCCCTCTTCCCTGGCGCACGGAGTGTGATTTATAAGGTCACCAACTCTAGATGTCACCTTTCACGGTCACTTTAGTCCTTTTACACGAAAGATATGTCATCTAAAAGCAGCCTAAGAATCTATACTGCCGGAGGAGATGGCTTCTTTCACCATGCGTCAAGAACGCCGCCCTGGGCTGGTAGAGATATATTGTGGCGAGTGACATTTAGTGGAGGCAAAGTTTTACCATTTATCTTGCGAATTGGTGCCCGCGAAACTTCGCCGGGATGACAAATTATTATTCTCATGCCCCGTTTCAAAAGAAAAATCCACCCAAAGCAGACAATGGCGTGGAGTGGTGGTGAGTGGAAACACTTGGACGTACGCGCACTCGCTTCAAGAAGCATCAAGTTCAAGTTCGGGACCAAAAACTTGAGTCGATTGTGCGTGTGTTTATTTTTTTTTTCTCTTACGCGGGTACCATATGATGGGGACAGGTCGATAAGACGTTCAGTTGGAGAGCAGAGGTATTCGAAGAAGCATCTACCATCAGCACTGTTGTTCGTAGTAAGCACAGCTGTGCGGTCAAGTGCCCAATCAAGCTCATATCGAATCACGTTCGCGTAGATCTTAGCGGCTAAGCTGTAGCAATCACGCCAGAGCGATAGAGACGTACCTTGCCTTTAAGTGGTTTATTGTTGTTTGCTTTCCAGAACATTAGACATCGCCATAACCTCCATCTTTTCCTCTTCTCTCGGCATTATTTTTGCAGGGCGATTACATCAAACATCCCGTGCTGTACGAGCTGAGCCACAAGTACGGCCTGCCGGACAATGTGTCCGAGCATCTGCTACCGGACCGGCTGGAGGAGATCAAGGAGGCGATCCGGCGTGAGATTCGCAAGGAGCTGAAGATAAAGGAGGGCGCCGAGAAGCTGCGCGAGGTTGCAACGGATCGCCGCTCGCTCTCCGACGTGGCATCGATCGTGAAGAAGAGCAACAGCAAGCTAGCTGAGCTCAAGTCAGAGCTGCACGAGCTGGAAAGCCAAATCATCCTCACACAGGGCAACAGCGTTAGCAACAATGGTGGCCACGGTACGTATTGCTAGGAGGGGTAGTATTGTTGTACTGCAGGGTGCGGAACTAGAGTGTAGTAATTGTTTTCATCAAAAGTCTAAACAGAAACGCCTGAAGGTATGCAATCTGCATCGCAAAAATGTTATTTTAAAAGGGACTCTTTGCTATTGACAATTTTATGGCTTCTTCCAAACCGTGTCGATTGTTTGAAATACAATCTAATCTATACTGCAAACATCTAACGTTTAATGACACATCTAAATCTCAGGCAGTCACACTCACACGGGGTTCTAATGAAATGGTACACCGTGTGATACGATTGTGTACTAACAATATCGCACGCGATATCGGGAACAATGATCTCATCTACGATTTCAACGCCGGCTCAAGTTGCGCCGTGCTTTGTAATGCGATACCCCTATGCAACCCATCCCAATCGAAGCTGTTGACAAAACGCATCGCCAAAACTCTCGACTAGCGCCATATGTGTGTTACACGCAGAACAAATGCTTGGCGTGGTTGTACAGAGCTAGGCCCAAACACTGGTGAACGCGAGAGCGCTCTCCTTACATCAGAAGATTGTGTCGGACGTGGGAAGATGGAAATTGAGAGTACTTTAGCTATTTATAATTATTATAGAAGACACCATCGGGCAACAGTACCGAACCCTGAGAAGCGACAAATTGTGGAAACCTGTAGCTAAATGTACGAATGCAACCGAAACGTGGACCACGGAATAAAACCAACAAGCGACACTTTATTAAGCGACAACGGCAGCGTGAAAATGGATGGCTTATTGCTTCAATGTGTGAGCGTTTTCCCTCCTTTTCGCGTACATTCTCTCACAGCACTACTCACAGCAAATCTCCAGAGTTCCGAGGGAATCTGCGCAAAACCCTTTTCGCCGCTCACGGAAGGGACGCAACTTGTTCAGCACGGATACGTGCGCACCATTAAGACCAGTTGTTCGTGAACGTTCCGGTAGCTTTGGTGCGTGGTTCTTACCCAACGGCGAGCCGGGGCAATGCAAATGGACGCAACAAGAGGTTCGTAAACTGCGCCGCCCAAACGTTGTGTGCTGGTGGTGATCTTGAAATAAAAAACCGAAAGAGGGTGATCCGCTGCAGTAAAGAAATTGTGACAAACTGGGGAAGCTGATTTATGGCAAACTCTTGATCATTCACATTCGTCACGTTTCACTTCATGACGACGGATTTTTTCTACCTGGTGGTACTACTGTTGCCGTTTAGTATCGAGTGTGTTGTGTGCATTCGTGTCCCGAAAGGACAAAAATAGAAGAGAGTCGGGATTGCGATGTCGTCGGGTTGTGGATAAAGGACGCCAAACGCCGTTTTGTAGTGCATCTCCGTTCGGTCTGGTGTTCAGTTGATTGAAAAGGTGAACGTTTTGGGGGGTTGTGCTCCCTTTGATTTTAAAAGTCTGTTGTACAATCAATACCGCAACTATGCAGTAGCAAGAGAGTGTAATTAGCAGGGTAAAGAAATTCTCTGAAATACAGTTTCGAATTCCGTACACTTCAACTTTCTGGTGCTTGTGTGTGTGTGTATGTGTTGCCCAACGGTGTGCGTTTCACGTCGGAAATACTGCCGTACATAACTGCTGGCCCAGTGCCAGCCTTACCGTGCGGCAACAATGAATGAGTTTTACCGCTTTCGTATCGAATATGCGCATTATACCGCCCCACCATCGCCACGGTGGCTTTAAAGTAGCGGGTTGAAGTGACCGCGATAGAGTTATTATGCGCAATATGATGCTGGCTGGGTGGGCCGGTAAAGCCAGGTCGGTTGCCGATTATGGTGCAGTTTTATCAGTTTCTTCCAGCCCTACGCCCCTTATAGATTTGATGGATGCATCGTTTTTTCCAAAAATAAAGAGAGAGAGAGAGAGAGAGAGAGAGATAGAGCGAGAGAGATAGAGCGAGAGAGAGAGACTATTGTCGGTACGAGTGCTTCTCACTCCCAATATTAGGTGCATTCGGTGAAGGGGTGTAATCATGCGAACGATCATGCACGAAAGGGAAATTGAACCAGGTGAAATGCAGTCGAGTGAAAAGTTACACATGCATGCATAATGGCCAGCCAATTGCGTGGGGTGTGTTGGTCGGAGTGGTCGATTGGTCGGGGACAAAGCGCACAGTAGCGGTAGCTACCTCTATCTGGCTGGCTCCCAGAGCTTACCAGACAGACAGCAAAAAAAACCGAAACATCACACAATAACTGGCGGAAAATGGGGTTTAAAAGCAAACAAAAGAAAACTGTTTCCCGGTGTATCGTACTCCCTTTCCTTCCCCCTTTGCTGCAGACGTAACAAATCTACATACTCACCCGTGTCCTCAATTGAACCGACAGCCGGCGCTGACAGAGTGAGGGAAAGAGAACACCAAGCAAACGCAAGTTGCATTAGTGACTCGTGGGTAAAGAAAACTCCATTCCCCCTCATAATCGAAGGTGTGTTCAATTCCTATCCATAAGAGTGGAAAATGAGGGAAAACTGTGTATGTATTTGTCCGTTGGTCGAAGGTAAAGTCGAAACAATAATCCAATTATAAATAATTCCAACATTTTTCTCCATTACTCGGCGTGAACATTTCACTTCCTCCCTCACCGGGTTGGATGGGTTTCCCTTCGGAAAGAATAAGTGCCGGGTTTGCGAACTTACGAGATATCGCTTACACAACTGCGTGGATGATAGTGTTTGTCTCTATCGCGCGCTCACTCTCATTGTTGTGATTATTGATTAAAGGTATTAAAAGCATTAACTTTATAAAAGTATTATCACATTCACATTTCAACCTCTTTCTGGGAGGTGAGTGCTTGCAACCGCCGCTAACCGTTTCTCTTTTGACTTGGGGATCATCGCCGAACGTCATGTTCGTGCAATACTAAATTTATTCCTCCAGACAATGTAACCTCTCAAAGGCATCCCCTTCGATTGCAGAAGTATGGTGAAATATGTAAGAACCATGAGGAAGAAAAGCGATCATGTGTATCATTCAGGCATGGGTCACACTCTTGACCTAGTGAACATGATTTCTCATTCTTGATAATTAAACAAATTTAACCAGTTAATTGGTAAATACAGTACGAAAATGCACTCGAGTATTGACATAATTTCAAACGCAGACACACACAGACCCACTCTAACGCTAGCCATTGTTCTCTTTCCGCAGACCCAATCCTGTCCACCGTTATCCCGAGCGGGCCAGAGCTTACCGCTAACGATAAGCTGCTCATATCACTCGAGAAGCAGCTCAGCATTGAGACGAAGGTGAAAAACGGCGCCGAAAACATGATCCAATCGATCTCCAGCGGACACCACGGTCGCGATAAGAAGCTGCTCGCCGAAGCACTTCAAATGTTGGCCGACTCGAAGGCAAAAATTGAATACCTGCGGCTCAAAATACTGAAGGTGCGTCAGAACAAACTAAACAGCAAGGTGTCGGAAGAAAATGGCGGTGAGTCGGCGACGGCGGTGAAACAGGCGCAGGAACTGGAAACATCACTCGACGATCGCATCGAGGAGCTGCGCCACAGGCTTCGAATCGAGGCGGCAGTGGTGGACGGTGCAAAGAACGTGATCCGCACACTCCAGAGTACAAAGACAATCGACAAGAAGGCCCTGCAAGAGGTATGTACTAGCAACGTACGAATGGTTTTGTTTTTTCGATCTGTTTTGGTTATAATTTTAGGCCCAATCTCTTCATCTGTCAAGTCACTTTCTGCGCTGTCATTAGGAGGGCTATCGTAAATGTTGATTGATTTACTGCCGGGCCAAAGACCTCCCAATTCAAAGATATCGCTCTTAAAATCAATCTGGAAATGTCTCGCTTGCAGTATCTTATCTTGCACGCGACATGCATTGAATGCCCTTTTGCCGTGGGATACTATTCAATCGAATGAGTATTTATTTATTGTACCTTGGTCTTTTTGGATGATTTGAACATCTTACGGAAGACGAATCTTAATACTAGCTTAATTACTCGATACACTGCGTAGAAAATCGCAAGCAGACAAGCGATCACATCCAGCGATTCAAGCTGGAAGAAGTTCATATCAGCGCCCGGGTAGTGTAGCTGCGGCGCTCCACGGTATCGTGCGACATACTCCACCCAATAGCAGGCAAGATCCATGGCACTTTGTGGTCGGTCACGATACAGATCAGAAATGGTTTTTGCTCGCTCGGCAAAACGATGCTCACGCACCATAATGTTGACGGCGCGCGTAAAGGTACGCTCGTCCAGCTCCGCATAGTTCACCTGCATCGCAACGCCGTCATCGACCATGGACTGAATGTTTTGGAACTGCTCGGCAAAGATGGGAATGCCCAGCACGGGTACACCGTGGTACTTGGCCTCGGCCATCCCACCCAGGCCGCCGTGCGAGATGAACAACTTCACGTTCGGATGCGCTAACACATCGTCCTGCGGCAACCACGCTTTCGAAAGTACGTTCGGGGGCGCGTTCGGAATGTGATCGCTCTCCCACTTCCACAGCACGCGCTGCTTGAGCTGGGCGAACGTTTTCAAAATCGCGTCCAGCTTCGCCTGCGGGAGGTCGGCGGATTTCAGATTTGATCCGAGACAGAAGTAAACGACACCATGCTCCGCACCGTCCAGCCATTCGCGTATGTCCTTCGGCAGTGGGTCCGGCTTGGCTTTGATTTGCAGTCCGCCCACCTCGACCATATTGGGCAGGTACGGACGCGGCGTGGCCTGCGAAAAGTGAGTGTTGAGCAGCACGAGCGAAACATTGCGCCGCACGTCCGCAAAGGAAGGGTAGCGATCCGGTGGAAAGAAGCGATCGTAGTAGGACGTCTGCACGTACTCCGCCACTGAGCTGATCACATTTTCGACACAGGCAAAGAGGAAGTTTTTAACCCGGCCTGGAAAATCCATCGGACCCTTTCCTCCGATCATAATGGCCGGTACTGTTGCGATGGCTCGCGGGTTACCCACAAAATCAGCCGTCAGCTTTGTCAAGCCGGCCGAAAACAGTACTACCGTCGGGGCATTAAAGTGTGGCCCGAGTCCAAGCACAAAATCAGCCACAAAGTACCCAACAATCACCAGATCGAAGTGCTCGTTCATAAGTGCCTTAACTTTGGCGTCCTCCAAAGCCATCTCGGCCGTACGAAATTGGGTTTGGAACAGATGCACGATACCGCCCACCGAATTGCCTTCGTTCTTCTGCAAAAAGTCTCTCGTCATCTGCCCGAGGTCAACCTTCTGTACCACGATCTCGCGATAGTTGGGCACCGGTTTGGAAAGCTTGTAAGGGCTCACCATCGTGACCTGCGGGAAGAGCGATGGCGTTAGCTAGTGGAACCTACTTCATGTTGGATTATTGAGATCCTACTTACGTCATGACCGCGCGCAGCTAGTCCCTTCATCAGCGCTTGTCCGACAATCACATGCGATCGGCCCGAGCTTGGATAGATGCACAAAATCCGGTACGCTTCCAACTGCGCAAAACAGAAGCACAGCAATGTCCAAGCAATGACAACGCCTTGTACGATCTTCATTTTCACTACACCACTGTGTCAGTGTCTCAGCGGACACTTGATTCTCATCTGCAAGTGTTCGGTCATCTGCCGTCTTAATAGGGTGTAAAATCGCTCCCAAACGGAGAGCTGTTGTGCTTCTTATCAATAAGATAGTATTTGTGAGATGGACCCTGGCCAAGAACTCGGTGAATGCAATCTCTACCTATCGCTCCATGAATGGAAGCTTGCTGTGCAATAACTTAGTTTGCACAGATACACCCATGCATGAAACTTCACGTCTTTTTTTATTCGCTTTCAGACGTGTGTGTGCGTGTGTGCTTTCCTCCGAGTTCAGTGCGCTTCGTCATCAATCATCAACGCTCGTATTGGAATTTTGCAATCTCATCGCTGGTAGACGGCAGTTGCTTGTCAATAACTTCCAGAAAACGATAAGATAACTAAGAGTTAAACATCCAGTGAAAAGTTACTGCTGATTGCTGGGCTCACACGTACACTGACGCGATTGTTTCGTCATTTATTGTATATGTTTAGCATTTAAACTTAAATGTGATGGTTGTTGAGGCATTATGTTCTATCTGTTAATGCTGTTTATACTGCTATCATTTGTATGTCTAAGCTCGCTTTTGTTTTTTCTTCGTTGCTTTATCTTTAACGGGCCCGCCAAATAGAGCGCGTTTCACTTTTCCTCCTACGAGTGTCATCGTCTTGAAGATAACATAAAGCACAGCAAATATAAATGCATACACATCCAGCAGGGCAAGCTGGAACACATTCAAATCCGCACCTTGATAGTGTAGATGCGGTGCACCACGATGCCGAATAACGTACTCGATCCAATACACACCGCTTTCGAGAGCCCCCATCGGACGATCCTTGTACAACAAGGCACGCCCCTGAACCTGCTCTCGGTATTTGGGATCCCGAAGCACTTCTTGCACTGCACCACTCAGCAATGGCTCGGTCAGCTCGTCGAAGCTCACCGAAAGACCCCATCCTTCCCGAACAACTTGCGCCACGTTTCCGTCCTGATCGCCAAACATTGGTATACCAACGATCGGTACACCGTGGTACATCGCTTCACTGATACTGCCCAAACCGCCGTGTGTAATAAAAAGCTTCAGGTTCGGATGTGCTAGGATCGCATCCTGCGGTAACCACTTGCCGATGAACACATTCGATGGTTTGTTGGGCATCTCGTCCTGGTCCCATTTCCAGATGACTCGCTGCTTCAAGCCACGAATCATCGCAAGGATCGCATCGAGCTTGTCCTGCCTCAAGTTTGAGCTGCGTAAATTCGATCCAAAGCTAATGAAAATAGCTCCATCCCGTCCAGCACCGTCCAGGAACTGTTGCAAATCCTGCGCCATCGGTTCGGGCTTGGCGTTGATTTGAATGCCCCCAACCTCAACCATATTGGGCAGGTAGGGTCTCGGTACGGTTTGCGTAAAGTGTGTGTTGAGCAGCACTAGCGAGACATTGCGCAATGCATCATCGTAGCTTCGGAAACCCTTTTCCGCGGGAAAGTTTGATCTAAAAAGACAACACTTTAGAGCATTATGTTTTTAAAGAAATCAATTTCGAAGTTCTTACTCGTAATATGGCAGTTCCTTGTGCCGGATATACGTCAGCATTATCTTCTCAACGCCGTGTATTATAGTGTTTGCTACCCGTTCGAAGAATGTCATCGGATTGCGCTGCCCCAACATCATGTGCGGCACTGCGGCAACTTCCGCCGGATTGCCCACATGGTTGGTCAAACCGGATGCGGCGGCAGAAAAGTACAGGACCGTCGGACAGCGGAACAGCTCTCCAACGCCGATGATGAAACTGTTCATGAAGAACCCAACGAGGGCCAGATCGAATTGCTCCTCTTGAGCAAGTTGCAGAAACTCGGGAGCATTAATGGTCACATTGGAAGAATCCTGTGCTGCTCGCAAGATCTTCGGGAACAGCTTCATCATATTCCTGCTACCACCCTGCATAAAGTCGCTCATGATGGTCGAAAACGCGTTCTCGATCGGTACGTAAACATCCCGGTAGTTCTTCGGCGGCTTCTTCAACGGAAACGCACTGACCATTGTAACCTGGAACGATGTTGGATGTTGGTGATATGTGCATGGCTTGTTGGTGGGAAACACCTTACCTCATGTCCACGATGTGCCAGCTCCTTCAGCAGGGCTTGCGCTCCCAGTACATGCGACTTACTTGCCGTCGGAAAGACGCACACAATTTTTGCTGACTCACCATGTCCGACCAACAGTAGGGTCGCCACCAGAACACCGATGCTGAAGGTCAGCCTCATCATTATGTCGCCCCTTCTCCGTTTTATCATTCACCCGCTCTCGGAGTGGCTCAAAATGCGTTTCCGTAATAAACGCTCGCACCCACCGCACGATCGCGAACTCAACAATGAAGCGACACCCGGTGATGAGTGATGGTTTTAAGGCGTTCGATCCAGAGTGAACACCGAAATGGGTTCGATGTGTGTGCAGGTGGGGGGCCTTTGGCGTGGTAAAGATAATCGTCCCGCAATCTGCCTTCTAGCAGCTAAATGTTAAGTCAACACTTCAATGTGCTCTCTCGCTCTGCTTTGCAAATCGGCTGACAGCATTATGCCCACAAATACTTGTTTTGAATGTGCGCGCAAGATAAACATGCTGGCTTAACTTAACGGTTACAAACACACGCTCACGGGGTGCAGAAACGGGGTGAGCTTCTAATGGAGCAAATGTGCCAGTGTAGAAGATTCGTGTTTGGCTCACCTCCAAGCGATATCTGACATCTGTATACCGTCCGGTTTCAGTGTACGCGTGTTTTGTGATCGGACCGCAACAAACAGTAGTTGATGGCGCCTGCTTCATACACATATTAGCGACGTAATCAAGCCGATTAGCAGCACCGTGCGTGAAATCGCTTGGCTGTATTCGTTCACTTTTCTCTGCCATGGACTGCTGTGTGCTATGCGTATCTTCTGTATTTATCTCGATCCGATATGACGTCACCATCTTTTAGCTCGTTGAAACTCACTTTGGCGTTCTTATCATTCCCTTTTCACTTAGCAAACGTTTGCTTTTCTTTATTGGATCTTCTTTTGGAAATTGTTCTCCCTGAGACACATTTTGATCACCAACCAGCGGACATACAGTGGAAACGGAACAACCGATAAATGTCACTGAACCTGTCTGTTCGGTGCGCGATCTCCGTCCGATGACCGTTTCACGGTGACTCTGTGTGACCGACGATCCCATTTGTACGTCTCGCGAACCCCGAAACTCGATCCTTTCCCGATCAGCCCTCATGCGTGGTCCGAGTGTGCGTTCTACCAACCTCCTCACGCTCGTCCCGCTCGGTGCGATTTATTTTTGACGCTTCGCATCGTGGCGTAGGCCGTAAAAGTGAAATCGCCTCCTCTTCTCAGCGTGGCGGAAATTGGCAACAAAGAAAAGGAAAACGAAATAAAGTCACACACAATACACACTGGTCAAACATGTATGTGTGTGCGTGTCGTGGTGTTTTCACCATCGTGAACGGATCGGTCACTAGTAAGCGGATGGTGCTCTAGTGGACCGTGGCTTAAGCTAGAAGCTGGCTGTCAGAATCGTTCGTGTGTGTATCGGTAAATGTGTAGTAGCAAAATCCGAGGACGAACCGCGTGGCTTGTTAGTAGTGGTTAGATTGAGGATGGAAGACGACAAACGATGTCGTCCTGGTCATTCGGAAGAAGACCCACATGAGGCAAGGAGCCGAAGCTCCAAAAAGTGCCATCATCACAACCATCACCATCATCACCACAGCCACCACCACCATCATCATCACCACCAGCATCATCACAGCCACGTGGCGGAGGAGATCCCAACGGAACAGGAGCAACAGCAGCGTCACCACCGTCAGCACGATCGTCGACATCACAAATGTCATCGACGGCAAAGATCGGCATCGGAGGTTAGTTTGTATGCGCCTCGTTACGGGCGCTGTGTGCGATTGCAATTTTTCATCTAAATCCACTTGAGAGTTGGCTTAAAAATAGAGCCGCTTCCGCCATTCATCAGTTCAGAATCAGCCAGAGTTCGAAGATTCTCCCTTCTGTCTTCTTCTGTCACACAACCTGTGAATGGTAATATCCTGTACACACCTGCATGGGATTATTCTTCTTCCATTTTCGCTTTAAAGGATTGCGAAGGGTTAAAAATAACGTCGCGTTTATAAATAAGGTAACGTTATTTTTTACTAGTTGCGGAAATTGGCATGCAAATGACGGTGATTTGTTGCATTCAGTATCCCGTCACTCGCAGAAACCCGCATCCTTTTTGGAAGGAAGGAAGCAGGTGGAAATATTGCGATCGACCGCCAACATAACGCCTGTCTTTCATCGTTGTTTGAATGTGTATGTGTATGTGGGTTGACTCGTGTTGCGCCAATGAAGCGCACATGTTCCTGTTTAGCTTGTTTGGTGCGACTATTACGAAATACGAGTTGAACACGTTTTTAAACAATTACCGAATAACTAGAAACTCTAGACGATGGCAGCTGGCGGTGATGACTTTTCCTTTCAGTAGTAGGCCATGCTATGCTGCGCTTTTCTAACCCCAAAATGTGTACGGGCATTTTTTTTTCTCTGGTGGATGCTGTGTTGCGTCGCTGAATTTTTCATTTCAGTTTGCCTTTGTAGACGAAGCGGTACGTCTAATGTGGTGTGTAGGGTTGTTTATGCTAACGCCCAAGTCGGTGGTTTGTCGCTGGTCATTGTCGTAGTGGAATAGTGCGCGAGACTCCTGGTTGCGTTTGTTTTATCGTCCGTTGCTGGGTAGTTGAGGCAATCGTTGTTCCAATCGCATAGTTATTGTGTTTCTGTTGATCTGCCGCATGATTTCTTTGTAGTTTTTGACATGAAACTGCTGATAGAAGCATAATTGATTTTCCAAGAATCAGAAACCTGTCTACTAACATTCTTGACAATAGCTGAATTTGAAAGATTTTATGAAACGTTTGAATTATACCGACAAGACTCGTTTCGAGACTGAACCCACTACTGAAATGTAATTTGTTTGCCCCACAATCAACCTCTGCAGATCAAGTGATACAGCCCAGTGATACAGTGATAACCAAGGAAGAATTATATGCGTCTATACTCAAGCGCCGTGCTCACCATATCACGTATCGCGTATAGTAAAGAATTTATACTTTACTACACCAAATTCTTGGCGCGCCCGATATGACGATGTTGCAATGAACGGAACTTTAATCTCAAAGCGATTAGTGAAAGAATCTCAACAATTAGGGCGGCTCCCTATATCACCCCCCCCCCTCCCTTCCCCTCGCCGGATGATGGATCATCGACGTGTTACCATCGTTCGATGACTCAATTATTCTGTTGTTGCGGTGGTGTAGGATGACCCCATTTCCTGTCCCGTATATCGGTAATTTATGCACTTCTCATTTCGTCTCGTGTCGTAACGTCATTTCCCGCTGATCGTTTCACCGCCGCTTGTCTGATCCTCGTTTTTTTTGTATCGGTACCCAGTAAGTGACTGCCACACATGCTCTGTTCTGCCGCTTCCTTTTAACCTACATCCAATACGGCCAATGTTTCAAAATTTATTTTGAGATAAATTGAAAATGGCTAATTGAAAGGAAAAAAGGGAACCGCTTATTTAACATCTTCATTTCCTTCCCGTACATCAAACGGCGGTAAGGCACGGGCACGAAAGAGACGAGGTTGTTGTTTTTGGGGTGCCGCGATTGCATGTCAAAATTCGTTAAAAGCATTCTCTTTGGAGCACTGCTGGCTGTTCTATCGCGCTCTGGCACTCTCAATTTCGCCATCCAAACGGTCGGTAAAGGTGACAGAAGTAATTCTGCAACTGAAAGAAGTGGAAAGGCGCTCTCGTTTACAACCGTGCACCACATAACTCTCTTGTGAGGTGTCATCGATCGGTGCATGGGATCAGTCTTAAATCGGTTGCTTTCCACCGTGTATGACAGACAGTCGTTTGGATGCGATCGTAACGATCGGCAGTTTGACGTTCCGTTTTTCATCCAATCGATTGATCTGTTTTCCCTCAGAACGAACCGAATCCCACAGAAAACTATTGTGTGTTACGAAACAACGAAACATTATCGTATCTCTCTTTCTCTCACACACACTCTCTCTATCTTTGTGCGCAGACACATTCACTCTAGAAGCTTGCCGCTCAGACGTGATTTTACCGCCGTTCTGCGTACATGTTTATGTGCCAGTACGACATCGGCTCTGAGCCAGTGACGATCTCTCCGTGGTTTACCATACTGCGTAGCCGCCGTACGCGTAGCCGGGAGTGGTCGAAGGATTCGCCCTTGTGGGCGACGGGGAAGTCATACTGCTCCCATTTGCGCTGACGGGATAATCGGTATAATGGACCGTGATGGAAGTGCGACGATTGATTTCGCAAAGTGCTATCCCATTTCCGATCGATCGTTTGGAATTGAAGTGAAAGTGATGTGAGGAAGGAAGAGTGTCCAATGACGCATCGTCTGCCACGTGTTGTGAAGGAAGTATTTTCAATGGAGACGCCCAGTGCTTCTCAGTGCCTCAGAAAGTGAAATTCGTTTGAGTGTCTCTACCCTCCCCGATCATGACCTCATGCAAAGTGTCCCAAATGTGTGCACAGAGCATTTAATCTCAATCGAAATTCCCGGGCTCGGAATCGAAATCGTTAAACTTCGACGTCGCCCAATTGTGTCAGTCAGTGTCACGCGCAAGTGTGTAATCAACAAGTGAGCTCCAAAGACCCATCGCCAGCATCCAATCCGTGCGCCGATCGTTGTTAATTCGCAACGGATCTCCTCTATTTATATATACCCCCGTTCAACGATCACCAGCATCTCATCTTCAGCGAAAAGGGAGCAAAGCGATAAAAACACAGAACAAAAGCGGAACGGTGGCAGGAACGGTGCACGCACACGCACGCCCGCTCGCTCGCGATTGGGGTGACACCGTGTTTTAGTGCTTTCTTTTTTATGTTTCATCCCCCAAAGCAGATGGGGAAGCTGTGTGTATGTCCGTGCTGTGTCTACCACGTCTCTAAACCTGTATAGTTCTGTTTAGTGTTCTCTCCGGCGTTGGTTGGAATGGAAAGTTGCCAACTAGAACGCCTCGCTTAAATGTTGCCCGAGGAGAAACCGGTGTGTGGTAGATGCAAAACTGTTTGCCAACTGCACCAACGACGGTATCATCGAGGAGGACGACACCATCGAATTATATCCCATATTCTTTAGCGCTTCGTCATCACACTCGGTGGCATGTCCGCTCCCGGGCCCCAGCCGCCCTCCGAAATCACCGCCGAATGGACCGTTCATGCACAGCTTACCCTTTCCTCCGTTTCCCCTGCTACCTCCACCTCCACCAGTAACAACAACAGACGCCCTTCGGATGTCGCTCCTTCGCCTTCACCGGTCCCGGCGGAGGGATGCACCGAGGGTGATCAGCAACAGCAGCAGCAGTCGGCTCCTCCAGGAAGAAACGGGGGAGATGGAGCCGACTCCAACTTACTCTCACCACAAACAGCGGTCGGGAATCCAGTGAAGGTTGTTTATAAATTTAGCACGGCTGACCATCCGCTGCAACAGAAACAGTCGACCGTACTGTCCACTGGCGCGCCGGGCAGAGGAGCTGGAGGTGGAACTGGCGGAGGAAAGAGTAACGTTATTTTTAACACCGATCCATCATCACCTTCCTCGCCGGTCGCACTCGCTCAGGTGATTTTTGCTTTGAAAATGGAATATTTTGTCCACCCGTCGGGTCTGTGTGTATGTGTGGGTGTTGTTCAGGGTTGCTTTTTGGATACAAAACACCGCACACACAAGCCTTGTTCTGTGTACTACCCTCGATGATGGTGGCGCATGCTGCTGTCCCCGAAAAACAGAACGCTGGTGTTGATAGACCGCGACTGCATTCCACTCGTTTGTGTAGGCAAGAAGCATCAGCAAGGACATCCCGCTCAAACTCAAATATGTCACTTTAATCTCGAAAAGATACAAAACTATCTATTGACAGGAGACTAAATTCTTTCCGCACATGACAGCTTCATCGTGACGAAACACGTGCTTAGTGATATGTAAATATTTAGTAGAAGCTCCATCTTTCATTGAGCCGGCGACGAAAGATGTTTTTACTTTTGTTTTTCTCTATGTCCTCTATGTCTCTTCTACAACGATAAAAATACATTCTGCATGCGGTATTTATGTCGTCATAAATTGGAAGTTATTTATGGTAGACATCGTCCCTGTTAAAATGTCTCATAAATTCGTATTAAAAAGGTTTGGTATAGGAATAAAGAGGTTCATCTAGTTTGCAAATTTATGCTGCAAAGATGCGTTTGAGTAGATAATCGCTTCACTATTGTTGGCTATTCTCTGGTAATGACACGATCGTGTGACCCAATTCCGTATTTTATTGCGCATTGTCAACGCTCCAGGTGGTTATAGTACGCTCAACCATTTGCGTTTGCCAGATGCTTCTTGCTACAGACGAATAGAAAGAGGCTGCGACACTTTGCAGCTCAGTGAACTGAATATCTTGCTGTCCAATTGCCCGCCATTTCTGCAGACTCCCACTGGTGAAGGACCGCCGCCACCGGGGGCCGAGAATGCAGCCCAGCTGTTCCCTAAGTGTACCAGCACCTGTAGCATCGTGCTGACTGCTTGCACCGATCTCTTGCCCACCTCCGACACAACACTGCCCATCATTGTCAACAAGTGTGAGTCCACCAATAACATCGTGGTGGACAAAGGCACCAATTTCCCGGAGAAGGTACTGGATGCAAGAGACTTCCCCACTCTTAGTTCCGCTTTGTGTTGATCGATCCTTCCTTTTTGCGTCGCTAGTCCGCCAGCAATTCCAAGGATGTGAGCTGTCAAACGAGCGACTGGGAGACAAGCAGCAGGAAAGAGGAAGCGGATGGTGGTGCTGCCACTGGGTCTATAAAGCGTCGTGGAATGCCTCAAAAATCCACCACTGATGGGCATCTGTTGTCGCCGCCTCCAAGACGACGTGAAGATAGGTTCGACTCGGTTAGTAAGCTGCTGTTTACACCCCGAAAACTCCTATTTCGCTCAACTTGCCCTTCCTTTTGCAGCTTATCCGAAAATCGGTTTCACCGCTCATAAACCCACTCGTCTCACCGAGTAATACAATCCGCTCTCAGCAATCAAGCGTACGTGGAGATACTTCGGCCGCGAAGAAGAAACCCCGCACGGTCCACATTGACGTGTACTGTACCGGGTCGGATGCCGAGTCCGGATCGGAGTGTGGTTCATGCTGTTCTTCGAACGATGGCGCCAAATCTCTGCCCTCGTCCGAAGGCGGCTCGTCCGCTTCTTCATCCCATTCGTCGGTATCGTCAGGCAGCCGGTTTGACACCAGCCACATGATGGAACTGAAGGCAGCAGCAGCAGCCTCGGCAGCACCACCAAACCTCGACTCATCGCACCCGCCAACCGTTTACGAGTCGGAGGAGATGCGAGTGCGTCACAAGCGTGCCGGAAAGCATGAAGTCCCCCGGCGTTTGATGCAGCAAAATATCGGTATTGTGCAGCCTTCGCGCATTGTGTCCTTGTTTTCAATTCCTTCTTTACCAATCGTTGTCCATTTTTGTAGATCAAAACACGCTTTCCACCATCGGGAGTTTGAAAAGAACTCCCTCGGCACGGCATGGTCGCCCTAGGAGAAACACCGCTACGGATGAGATCACGGAATCAAAGCAAATTCTCTTTAGCAAACATCTCGGTGAAGAGGTGCCCAAGCAGCAGACTGAAGAGCAGATCCAGGACACATTCAGCACGTACTTCCGGCGCGATGTGAGCGACGATGCGATCAGCTCCAACTACGCTCTGTCGGCCGACCGATCCACGCGTCGTGACGTGACCGGCAGCAGTCTGTCCAGTGCGTTTGCTTGCGGTGGATTGTACGAGGACGACGAAGAGGCTGAAACTCGCAGTAAACTGAACCGTAGTGGCACCACCGCCACGCAGTCGGACAGCTTCGAGTACGACAACAGTGAAGATCGCTACCGTATTCACGAGATGGAGCGTGTCTGGCAGCAGCAGCACTGGAAGTCTCCCTCGGTTGAACGACGACTGTTGCAGATGCACAATCCAGCGGTGCAGCCACCGTCCTGTCCCAGCCCAGACTCGGAGCACAACCTCACCGAGTCGGATCACAGCTTCGTGTACGACGAGGCACCACATCCGCACGCCTCCAATCCGTCCCTGAACGAGTACAGCGACTCGAGCCCCTCCACCATAAAGAGTGTATCGCAGAGAGCATGTGGCTCGTTATCGCTGCTACAGCAGCAAGCAGTCCTTGCAGCCACGCTGCAACAGAAGCGAGAGTTTTCTCCGGTCGAAGGATACACCGACGAGTACCTGGCCATTGCGCGGCGTTTCGGCAGTCTGATTACGGGGCGTCGGAAACCCGGCACCCATATGGGGCCAGTGCGCAATCCGGAGTGTCCGTGCGAGCACTGTCGGCGGTGGGTGCTGGAGCGTGACTCCGTCGGGGGCACTAGTAGCGGTGTGTTACGCGAGCGAGCCCTCTCCGTCGACGCTTCTGGGGACCATGGACCGAGCGGCATCGTCGATATGCGCCGTCAGTTTCACCTGAGGAATGCGCTCGTTCGCGAAACCTAAGCAGGGATGATGGGAGGGAGAACAGCGCTTTTACATAGTGCATTTGCTAATACTAACTTCTATTTGTATCGTTCCTCAAAAGTGTGTGTGTGGATGCTCGCAATCGGTGGGCTAGGAAGTAGGATTAACTCTCCGATCTCTTTCTTCGCAGAAAGAGATGTCGATTCTAGCAAATAAAAGAAATACATGGAGTCAAGTGCCAGTTTTTTCTTTCTTCTGGTTGTTAATCTGTATCTGTATGTAAAACTCACCTGTCTTACATTGCAATAATTTTATCTTTTTCTTGTTCTTGTCGCACAAATCCTCAAGGCTCAAGGTCGCCTGTCGGAGTCATCGCGCAAGCTCGACCTACTGCGAAAAGCACTCGACCTTCGGCGACTGGAACTTCCCCCGGACTGTCCCACGGCACAACAGCTCAAGGCGGAACTACAGAATGTCCAAGCATCCAGTCCCGGTCCGGTACAGTACACGATGCGCAACTCGTTCCGGGGTAGCGCCCAGGGCCGACCCGCCCAGAGCCATCAGTCGTTTAGTCGCTGTGCTGCCGTCACCGGCAAGCTGGAGGTGCGCCTGATGGGTTGCCAGGATCTGCTGGAAGACGTGCCGGGTCGATCGCGTCGCGACAAGGATGCCGGTTCGTCCAGCCCTGGCGATTTGAAAAGCTTCGTGAAGGGCGTCACCAGCCGTAGCTCGTCGAAAAGCTACAGCGTGAAGGACGAAACGTCGTCGGAGATTATGGCAGTGATCAAGCTGGACAACATCACCGTTGGCCAGACATCGTGGCGGCCCTGCTCGCAGCAGGCCTGGGATCAGCGGTTCAGCATCGACTTGGATAGGTCGCGCGAGCTCGAGATCGGGGTGTACTGGCGCGACTGGCGGTCACTGTGTGCGGTCAAATTTCTGCGCCTAGAGGAGTTTATCGACGACATTCGGCACGGTATGGCACTGCAGCTGGAACCGCAGGGCGTGCTGTTCGCCGAGATCAAGTTCCTCAATCCGATGATCTCGCGCAAACCGAAGCTACAGCGCCAGCGCATGATCTTCAACAAGCAGCAGGTGAAGAACATTCCGCGCGCCAAGCAGATGAACATCAACATTGCCACCTGGGGCCGGCTGCTGAAGCGCAACACCACAAGCAGCGTCCCAACGACGGCCGGTACGGGCGGAACGGTACCCTCCCCCGGAACGGCCATAGCGCCAATGCTGGCAAACCAAACATCCGGCTCGACAGTGACGACTCCGTCGACGCCGGGCTCGACCGCGCTATCGTACGATCCGCTGCAGGACGATCCGACAGAAACGCTGGGTGAATCGGCCGATCACAACGTTGTCGGGCTCGGTGGTGGCCGTCCGCTTGGTAGGTCCCCCCCCCCCAGAAAGATGCCAAAAACAACCATTTCTCATTATCGACATTGGCAAACGACACGACCAGAAAAGATAACAGCCAGTGGTGGTGACTATGGTTGCAACATTGTACACCGTATGCACCATTTACTCTCCCCTAGTTATTGTTTCAGGCGATTAGAAAAGACCGTGGTTTTCTGTGCTAGACGCGTAAATTAGATAAGTTTTTTTATGTAAATTCTACAACGATTTTTTCCAAGCATGGATTTTAAAGATTTAAATTTTATTATCACTAAACTCTACCCCGGTGATAGTGTTGTACCGCCTATCATCGATCTGTTTTCTGCCAATGCCATGAGGAATGTTATCCGCAAACGTGTTACATCACACGAGGTCACTCTTTCCCCATCCACACCTCCTGTTCCAGCGAACTGCAACTCATCGTGCTCTCTCTCTCTCCGTCTCTGTTCGTTTTAGGTATCCACGGTGTTGGAGTACTACCGGAAAGCCCATCCTCCCACTCTCTACAGAACCAGGGCACACCGACAGCAGGGCGGCCAATACAACCACCTCAGTCAATCAGCACGCCGTCCAGCTTCCGGCAGAAAAAGCAACCGATGCCATCGCCGCGGCAAGCGACACCACCAAAAATCGATCCCGAGGTAAGCGCACCGTCGTCGTCACCGTTACCGGCGAGTAGCCGCAACGTCCCATCGCTTCCGGGTATTTCGGGAGCTTTCCCAAGGCGTGTATGGGGTGTTTCGATGTTTTGCGGCCTTCCAGTGGTGCAACGATCATTTCATCGTCGGTCACACCGGCATCGTGCGGCTTACTCCCGCTTATCGTAATGTTTTTGTGTGTGCGTTTTGTTGGTGTGAGCGCATTTTTGTCTGTTGTCTTTTCTTCGCTCCCCCTCCCGCTTCGCCTTCCTGCGTCGACCTTCTCCACCTCTCAGGGATTTATCCGTTATCTTTCTCGTTATCGTCTACCGGGGTACCACCCGGTGTTGTAAAATATCGACCAGTGGGAGAGTCCCGTTTCTGCACTTCTGTCGGTACGCAGTAGCCCGCCAGTGAACGGCAACAAACGCAGCTTTTCCTCGCTGGCGCGGGTTGTACGTCGTGCAGTGCAGGAAAAGTGTTCGTGTTCGGTGCGCGTTTTGTTAGTGTTCTGCCCCTGGGCAAAGATGACGTTAAAGCGACGAAATGCGCTGTACAACGCCGATCGGCAGCTGGTGCGCGGCGGTCGGATGATGGTTCCGCTCATCAAGGAACCGACCATTCGAAACGGAGAACAGCCCCCCATGATAGCACGCTGGAAGAAACGAAAGGAAGGGGTCGGTGATTGACTATCAAAGTCTCATCTGGAAGCACCAAGATTGTGCTGTCTTCTTTAGAACGCACAGAGTCTATCCCTCTGTTCTCTCTTCTCTCTTTAATGGGGCATTTCATTGTATCTATCTATCCCTTCTCTCTCCCTTTTCTCTCTCTTTATGTATTTCCCTTATGCACAGTTGGAGTACGCGTTAAGCAAGTTCGATTTCCTTCACCAGCACGATAGTCTTAGTGGTGTTAGTTTGTATGATAAACAGCTGTCACCGCAATGGGACACTCCGCGGCCACCATTGCCAGTCACACCACCGCCACCGACAGTCATCAGGAACAGTGGACACGTAAATAATTGTGATAGCATCAACAACAACGATAGCTCTTATGCCGATGAAGAGGATGTGCCACCGTTGCCAGCAACACCGCCGCCGGTGCTTCGCTCCACCGGCAACACTAGCGGTCAGTCGACGATCGTGGTGGCCACCACACCACCACCAGCAGTATTACAAAAGTCCCTCTCCGGGGATCTACTACGTCCCGTGCTGGCGATGCCACCGCCGGTTCTGTACGCCGGGGGATACAATCGCGACAGCTACTACAGCACCGTCTCGTCGACGGGCAGTCCGATCGTGGAGGAACCGCCGTCACCGGCCCCTAGTCAGTACCGGCAGCAATATGCACCGTTTCCGGAGGGCGATCTTACGTACGACAACATCATTGAGGTCAGATAGACAGTGCCGAACCGAATGCCAACCAAACTCTCTGCAAATCAGGCGCCGCACTCTGCTACTCACTCTTCTTCTTTCGCTTTCTCATGTTTTTGTGGACATTTTTCGTTTTCCGTTTTTTTTTGTTGTTGAGTGTTTTGTGCGTTAACCCGGAGAGTCGTTTTTTAATGCGTTTTCGATTCGCTAAAGTCTTCATGTGTTACATTGATTGTCAAGTCAAGTCATTTCTTAAATTTGTTTGTCCTTTTTTTTGCACGTTTCTCCATTCAATTCGCATGCCTTCTATAAATAACAATTGCTGCACACGTGTGGCCTCGGTGTGTCCTCGATGGTACCTCAGCAGCGCCCCGTGAGAAAGCTGTTCCAAAATTGCGTGACTGCATGTCGTTTGTCGCCGTTAACCCCAAGAAGGTGTCCCATCCATTAATCTAATCTTAATCGTTATTAACACCCAACACTTCGTTAAGCTCTCTGTGATAAGCATTCGGAATCTGCCATCCCAAGTGGTTCTAACTGTTACCTCTCACTCTCTCCATTGTCTGTGTGTGTGTGTCCTTATTGTGTTTTCATATTTTAAACGATTTCACAACCTTTCAGCTTCCTTTAACCACAGTTTGTTCCTTTCTTTTGCTGCTGTTGTTTTTCATGCGTCTATTTCTTATGTGCCGCTTTTTGTTGCGAAAACTTTTCACAAACTTTCACTTCTTTTTTGTGTTGTTCAATTTTCTTGTGCCGGATGTATGCTTCTTCTTTACTTTTGCTGTTTTTATCTTCATTTTTTCAAGCTTCAGCGCTTCCAGCTGTGCCTTTTTGATTTTCTAACCGTTTACTGACTTTCTCTCTCTCTCTCTCTCTCTCTCTCTCTCTCCTTTCTACAGATCCTTCCATTCGACCAACTCACGATCGGAGGCAATGTGGTGCCACCGCCACTGCCACCCCATCACCATCACCAAACCGCAACGTTAATGAGCCAACAGGCGTCCCTTGCCGCAGCAGCCGCCCATCAAGCGCAACAGCAACAACTCTATCAGCAGCAGCAACTGCAGCAGCAGCAGCAGCAGCAGCAGTTACTTCTACAGCAGCAACTCCAGCAGCAGCAAGCCGCAGTTTCACCCTCCCTGTTGGCCCAACAGCATGCCGCCGCCGTCGTCGGTCAAGCATCCAGCTCCTCCGGTGGAATGGTGGATGTCGCTGCCGGTTCTGGTGCCGTTGGACCACCGGTTAATCGACGTCCAGCCGGTCCGGCACGAGCCCTCCAGTATCGAGACAGTGCGTACGAAAGTCGCCGTCAGTCGCAGGTACCGGCGGGTGCCAGTGCAGGCATGTGCATGGATAGCTTCCGGCTGCTGAGCGTGCTTGGACGTGGTCACTTCGGCAAGGTGATACTGGCGCAGTACAAAAACACGGGCGAGTATTTCGCGATAAAGGCACTGAAGAAGGGTGACATTATTGCCCGCGACGAGGTCGAATCGTTGCTGAGCGAGAAGCGCATCTTCGAGGTGGCCAATACGATGCGCCATCCATTCCTGGTGAACCTGTTCTCCTGCTTCCAGACCGACGTAAGTGTGAGAGGGAGCGTTTGTTCTAGAGTTGTTTGTTTGAATGGTCTGTTCTCTCTCTCTCTCTCTCTCTCTTTCTCCCTTGGGGGCACACAGCAACACGTCTGCTTCGTGATGGAATACGCGGCCGGCGGTGATCTTATGATGCACATTCACACGGACGTTTTCTCGGAACCGAGGGCCGTCTTCTATGCGGCGTGCGTTGTGCTCGGTTTGCAGTATCTGCACGAGAGTAAAATCATCTACCGCGATCTGAAGCTGGACAATCTTCTGCTGGATACGGAAGGTATGCTTTCGGAAATGGAAATTAATGTTCTCACTGAATTAATGGCTCCTCCTTTCTCTCCCCACGCGCTCGCAGGTTATGTGAAGATCGCTGATTTTGGCCTGTGCAAGGAGGGTATGGGATTCGGTGATCGGACGGGTACGTTCTGTGGAACGCCCGAATTCCTCGCACCGGAAGTGTTGACCGAAACGTCGTACACGCGGGCTGTCGATTGGTGGGGGTTAGGCGTGCTTATCTTCGAGATGCTTGTCGGGGAGGTTAGTGTTTGCGTGGATTGGTCACTGAGGGGAGTTTATTAAACCTTGTTTCTCTCCTTTTTAGTCACCGTTCCCGGGCGATGATGAGGAGGAAGTGTTTGATTCGATCGTCAACGATGAGGTTCGCTATCCACGGTTCCTGTCGCTGGAAGCAATCGCTATTATGAGAAGGGTAAGTTTGAGCCACCTCCCCCCCCCCTCCCCTCTCTCTCACAAGATTCCTGTTTCACTCAACAAACTGCTTCCTTTGCAACAAATTACAGTTGCTGCGTAAGAATCCAGACCGTCGACTCGGTTCATCGGAACGCGATGCTGAAGACGTCAAGCGACAGGCCTTCTTCCGTAACATTGTCTGGGACGACCTATTGCTCAAGAAGGTGAAACCGCCGTTTGTGCCAACAGTTGTAAGTATCCTGTTCTATTTGTTTGCATCCCGATTGTAAGACTGCTTGTGTTAACCCACCCATCGTCCCTTTTCTTTCCTTAGCGCTCTGCGGAAGATGTATCCAACTTTGACGAGGAGTTTACGTCCGAAAAGCCGGCTCTAACACCACCGAAGGACCCGCGTGTGCTGACCGAAGTCGAGCAGACGTACTTCAAGGACTTTACCTATATGGCCGACTGGTGTTGAGGCCAACTGGCCAGTCCGACACTAACTCCAATGATTGTTACATTAGCGTGTAAAGGAGGCAGATATTCTATAATTTAGCAGCAATACACACAACACACTCGATGGCAAGGGCACGAACGGCAGAGAAGAAAGCCGGATGAAGCAAGGACATGCGCACGTCCATGTGTAGGTGTGCCTTCAAATTGAAAGTGGGTTTTATTCCAAAACTGTTTGCGCAAGGCTTTGAATGGTAGTACTAAAGAGAGAATGAGTAATGTAACGGTATTTTTCGATTAGAAAAAAAGGCAAAAGCACATCGAACGAACGGAGCACGGCCGTTTGCAGTGACGGCTCGTTAGATAAGAGATAAAAAGTTTACCTGTTACGTGTAGCGAGATTCATCGATAGAGTCCGAACCGCTGTTTGCGCTTACCGCCAGCCCCGCATGATGTCGTTGCTGTTTAGTTAAATAACTCACCAACACATATTTTCCCATACACCCTTTTCATTTTCTTTGCATTGCGTGTGTGTGTTTTTTTGTGTATTGTTTTATGTATTACAGCTCCATATTTTTCCCTTTGTTTCGACTAAAGCACTTTCGGATGGCACATCCAACCCTGGACATGAGAACAGTAAAGAACGTAAAAGAAAAGTATAAACATGTAGACTGAAATCCTCCCGCAGAAGCAAACACAGAGAGAGACGAATATTTTTTTTTAGTGAAAACAATAGAACACCACAACTAAGCTAAACGATACAAACGAGATGAAGAAAGGAGGAAGGAGTGAGTGAAGCGAATGCAGCAAATAAAGCAAGTAAAAACCTGTTATATTGAGCTAGTTAGACGAAATTAGAATTATTTCTCTTGTAAGTAGGACATATATCTAACTATATATATATATAAATACTTGTTACGTTTCACGTGTTACGTTCAGTTCATATATACCGAGTAGAAGGGAACTGTGTGTTATGTGCAAGTGTGTGCGTGAGAAGGGTGGGTTTCCGGGACAAGAATTCGTCTTGCAAAAGCACTCAAGCACACGGGGAGCATAGGGCAAAGCACAGCTACGATTAATAGTAGGGCTTTATTGCAGTTGGCTTATTTGCAGGTTAAAGAAAGCGCTACGTATGTTAAACCGTGCCGGAAACCCCCGCACCTTTCGTGTGTGGGGAGGGTCTTTTTATAATTCGCGATGAAGCTAATGCTGTATTTAATCGGATTGTGTTCGGAAGGGCGAGTGTGTGATGTGAAATAATAGTTTCGCATAGTCTATTAGCCAGAAGGAGAGGAACGAATGAAGCGACTGCTGAACTAATGCGAAACACAAACACACACGAACGCACGTAAATGCAAGTATCTGTATTTTGATGATAAAAAACGCGTGATTAGTTATCGGAATACATTGTACAATGGTTATTTAAAGTCAAACGATTGGTGAACAGTGCACACGCAGTCCCGCCTATCTTTATTAACAAAGTTAGTTATAGAACGTTGCTTAAGCAGCGCATTAACTGATTAAGAGGCAAGTATGATTGATGACCGTCCTGCGTTTGTTGGTAGGAATGGAATGGTAAGGCACACTAAGCTCATGACGAAAACCTAGCCACGCCTCATCCGACGGAAAGGAAGGAAAGAGAAGGAAAGAGAAGAGCGATCCAGTTGGAGGCCAGTCGTCTGAGCCTCCTTTGGCTCATGCTCTCCCGTTACTTCATTTGGGATCCATTTTCATGCCACCGTGAGCCGCCGCCACGTCAGAGAAACACGATCCAACGTACCTCCTCAAATCCATGTTCTCCTGTTGCTCGGGTTCGCTTACACTAGCGCGCAAAATTACCCCGAAATTCCCCGTTTTCAAAACGAGAAAAAGTACCAAGGCAGCAGGACGCAAAGGAGGTGGACGGCTGCCATTCGTCATGCTCGGAGATCGGTCGCCGCAAGGACAGCGAATGTGAAACCGAGAAAATAACAGGAGAGCATGATCTGCAGGAGACTGCTTCGATCCCGACTAGTATTCGCGATATATGTAGCGCACTCTTTCGCTCGGACAGAATCTGCACCACGGGATTTTGGGATCGTGCTTTCTCTCTCGTGATCGTTATCATTTCAGCTCTCTCATTCTGGCTTATCCGTGTGGCTCGATCGCAACGTGCTACCTTCTATGTTGGATGCTCTCCTGTTACTTCAGCTTCGTTTAATTTCGGATATCGCGTTACCAAACCAGTGGAAGGGGGGGCCCAGAACTACCAGGAAAACAGGATCGCGCAGAGGTGGTTTTCCAAAATGTTTCGCGCCAGGTCGGCCGACATTTTCAGCAAAAATTCCTGTTTCACAGCGAAGCGAAAGCAACAGGAGAACATGAACCAAAAGAGGTTGATGCAATTTCAGCGACTGATATCCAGTTCGTATGTGATGGTCTCTTTCTAGTTCTTTAGTAGTGTGGTTGGCAAGAGCGTATAACTTCACTTTATAACCTCACGGCTTTGTTTTTGTGATATGCGCGTACGGTGAAGAACGGATCTGTGTGATACAAATGTTATATTTTTCGTTTTTTTTTTCACAAGCATGCAGCACTTTTCGTATCTTAACCACAGCCATAAATTATTTAAATATTTTAAGTTAGAGCGAACATTTGACGGAAGACCAACGTTACTGTTGCGCCTGTCCACGACTCGTTCCTTGCGGCTTCTGCCTTAGCAATTTACCCTTCGATGGTAGCTTTTGTCCGATGTCTTTCAATCCTGGCGTCATCCGATAAAGTAGTACCGTCGAACTAGGATCACAGATCGCTAAAACCATACTTCCCGGTTTTCCACCGTCTGGCAGTGTGATGTTTTCTCTGCAGCGCTTCAACTGCCCAACATCCAACGCGTTCGTTGTCAACCAAGGAACAAACAGGTCGACCGGTGATTCCGGATCCTTTTTCGCGGTTATGTAGAACAGCTGCAGTTGCTTCTGGTAGGCGTACCGTACGTCATGCATAAGCTTTTCTGTAACGAAGCCATAGAAATGGTGTGAGAACCCCGTGCTAAAAAGATGAGGAAGAAAGTGAATTTCTCGCTACAAACCTTCTTTGAGATGCATGTAAACTCGACATGCACCGTAACAAAGCGCCTCATCGTCGCACCCTAGTGTGCGGAAAGTTTTTAGCTGCAATGGAGAACAGAGATTTCATTAATTTCGAACACTACAACAATGCACCACAAGAGTTCTTACAATTTCGCGAAAGTTTAACATTCCTCTTCTTCTTCTTCTTCTTTCGGCGAGAAAGGTTTAACATTCCATTGCAGAGGTACGGCATCAGCTGCCTTGCTTTGTTTACATACGCAGCATGCGGCAATGGCGCGTTTGACGTTTCTCCTCGCTGCGGCCGTGTACGTCAGTGTGCGTTCGAGCTTCCCATGCAGCAAAAGTACTCGATGTTTGCTCGATGCTCTACCGCGTTCGGTGACTTCAACGCGCGCGGGTTGTAGCAGCCGGGGATCCTCTCTGAGCTTTGGTGTTTCTTTTATTTTTCGACGCGTTTCGGCAAACATAACGAATGTGCAAACGAAGCAATTTTGTTCGACGCGCGACTTTTTTTTATTATAATTACAGAATAAGCAGTTATTCAATATAAGTATTAATCTTTGTTTTTTTCTTGTTGTTGCTTCACTTTTTTTGTTTCAAGTTTCTTATATGTTACATTACTGTGGTTGTTCTCTTTTTGTAGGGATGGTTTTGTTCTCGTGTTTTTCTCCATCCAAAAACTCTGGCTCATGTTTATTTTAAATGGCGAAAGGACAGTGTCGACGATCTCACCACTCGGCTAACGAAGGACGACCACGTGCTTTGACTAGATTTTACTATACCCTTTATCCACTTTTCATCCCGTTTCAACTCTCAACTCTCCCAACTCAACTCTGTTCGAATTTTGTTCCTTCCAAGACGTGCTTCCTAGACTGCTTGCTTTGTGTGCAACTGTGTCGATGAGGGTGAGTGATCGTGAGGAGCTTATCTTGCGAAGGTTTACTCTGTATTATTCTGTTTGCTTCTTTCATGTATGTGTATATATTATCTATAGCATCTGATAAATCTTCCAACTTTGCTTCCTGACAAAGTGTTTTGTAATGTTTGAGAGTTAATTTGATCGCAATGCGCATTTCTTTTTCATGTAAAGGGAGTAAGGGAATAGAGCTTTGTCTTTCATCTTCTTCACATTTCATAGCAAGCTTTTTTGTATATTTTCTGTTTGTTTGTTTTTGAATAATTATCCTCTCAATAACTGGGCACGCATCAGCCAATCATCACCCACCTCTTCTATACGCGACATTCTTTATATTACTAATCTAGAAAAATAGATTTGTGGATTTTGTGTTTTGTTCACTTTCTGTACTCCACACGTTCTTGCATCTGAGTGTGTGTGTGTGTCCTTCACCCGTGATCGTGTGTTAATCTTTGCTGTGTTTGTTTATTGTTTGTATTACTCTATCTTTAGATTATCATATATATATATATATATATATATATATATATATATATCCTAACATACACGTACAGTTTCTCTCTGTTTTCTTCAACCTTAGTAGAGGATTATAATTTGTATATCGTGTTACTCTTTATTCGCCAGGGCGGGCGGGAGGGATGTGCGACGGAATGGGACATTATTCGATAATCATACTTCCTTGCTGCGTCTCATGCACATCCTATGGACTTTTCTTTTCACCAAAATGCCATTTCTTTCCTCTTTTAACTCTGTTTTGAATTTGCACTTTTCAGCCTTTCAACTGTCACATATTTATTGCAACAACCCATTCATGGCTGTCACGGGTCTTAAAGCGCTCTTCTCTTTATGTCGTTCGTTTTTACTATACAGCTTTATTTATTACACAGGAAGGTTTTTTTTCTCACATTTATGATCCCCCAGCTAGATAAACACGGAAGGTAAATTGGCGAAGGAGCAGGACAAGGAATGCTGCTGGGCTAGAGTATAGAGAATAAGAAAGAGTGCTACTCCTTTTCCTTTCGCTACCACACTTTCCGGTTCGCTGCTCTAACGCTATTTAACAATGATTGTGTGAAATACAGTATGAAACGGACATGCTCCCCTCTTTTCTAGTATAACATTGGACACACACATCGAAGCACAATCGATCTACGGCTCTCTAGTATGTAAGACGTACAGAAGTATGGGGCAAGATAGGGGGATCCTAAAGCAGTGCTTGTAGGGCAGAAAGAGAAGATACACACAAACATAACATACATATTGTAAAAATAAATATACACAAATGGTGCCACAGGAGTAGCATCCATAGTAAATGATATGAATTTTCCTGCAACTCCTGACGGTAATCTATCGATATAATCCTTAACGCATACAAGCGGTACCAAGCTCATCATAGCTATGTACATAAAAGAGTGTTTCGCAAAATAAACAACGTCGTTCTCTATAGGAAAAACAAAGCCGAAACGATAATCTATAAATCACACAAATCGATACAGTTGATATCGATCACTATTTTCAACACATTTTTACTAACAGCGCGTGCTTGTATCTATAACAAATAACTGAATACCAAGGGTGCCCCTTTGAGCGCCCTGTGGAGCACCGCAGTGCCGATAAAGTGGTAGTGTGATAGATAACGTGTGAGAAAGTATCAAGTATGTGGAAACGATATGAACATATGTAAGATAAACGTAACTTAGTAGGTTTCTCGATATGATGACATTCCATTGCACGCTAAAACAAAAACGAGAGTCATTTGAGCGAACGCAAAAACGCAAAATTTGCTTCCCTAACTTAAACAACTAAATCACAATTACCTTTCCACTAGTTAGTTACAAGTTAAAATCACCTCTATCGACCATTGCAGACCGCCTCTACGATACTCTTTCGATCGTGTCTACTCTTCTCACATGAAGCATAACTATTATCTGATCAAATATTGCTGTTACGTTTCCGCATTGAGTCTTGATGTGTGTGTGTGTGTGTGTGTGTGTGTGTGTGTGTGTGTGAGTGTGTTACATTTTAAAGCATCAGCTGCATGTTGCTGCATAATGAGGTGGAAAGATGCACAAACTAGATATGCCACAATAACAAAAAGAACTGCAATGTTCGTTCGCTTTGTTAGCATTTGCCTATACCTCTATGTGTATTACTTGTGAGCAATCTTACTAAATCACTATTTGAGGGACTATTTATCCAGTGCTCCATTGCTATTGTTCACTACTTGTCTATATGCTACAGGCCACGGACGACGTTGGTCGTCACACACGGGACAGTTGCCATTATTGCAATCTACTATTCTATCTACCCACAAAGCATTCATTTCCGACTGTTCTGAACAGGACGCCTTCACTTTAACGCCTCAACACTGGTGTTCAATATTGTGACTTTATCTAGGCCTAATGTTTTCTACGACAAAACTGTAATTGCCGTTCACTATCAATAACTTTTAGCATATCCAGTTGGGTGTGAATCGTACGATGAATCAGAGACAGTACTGGCCTCACACATCTTCCCGACGTTCTAGCAGCTATCATTTTCGCTTGCTTCTTAAATGCTAATTTCGACATGCATTTGGGCATGCTTTAGGCCGCTTCTTGCTGGAAAGCTTCCCACAGCCACTAGCAAATAATACTAAACAAAAAACTTTCAAGATCTGCACACACACACCCACTTACTGCCCTTCTCGTCATTCTCCTTCTCGATTGCGATGCTTTCGGTTGAGCTAAGCACTGTGGTAGTGTTACCTTAGCCACCAAAGCACTCAGTTTTGTTCGATACCTTCACGCTCCATCCACTCTATCGCAAAGATATGTGGATACCAGTACTGTCTACCTTGCCTACATCGTACTTCATCACCTCCGGTAAGCAGCAGTTTCTGATGCTATCAAAATTTCCTCTACTGTGCAGATGGGTGACCTGAGACTAACAGTGTTGCTCTCTATGCTCTCTATCAAACGAATGCGCTATTATCAGCTGAACCTTTCAACACACGGATACAATCAGACAACATTAATCTGCCACACAATACTCGAAACGGAATAGACTGATTTGATAAGATCTTCCTAATTTCCTCCGCATTAAACACCTACACACTTCCAGCTTGTCGACTTTAGTCGCTCTATTTTAGTGTGTTCACGAGCGGCATCCTACCACTACGAGCACGCTGTAACGGAAGGAATCGCTTTTGATGCAATGGAATGGATGGTTTTGCACACACGTATTAGGGCTGTTGTGTGCCCACGGACAGAAATTTCTTCCACGCGGACCCAACAACACGATGATTCGTCGAGTGAATCGTTCTCCCTTTACCTCTAACAAACTACTAGACTTCTTTGTGACTTGTCCGAATCAATACACACGAACTGCGCGGCTTTGCCATGTGATCTACTTTGCTCTCTAACGTAATATAGAAAATGTACTACATTCTGAAAAAGGGTACGTTATTTTTTGTTTTCATTACTTCTCCTCTGCTTTGCCGACTGCTTCTTCTATCAACTACCGACAGCTTCACATTGAACGGACGAAAAACGTGTAGAGATTGTGATTCATTTTTTGTTTCTATCGAAAGCGGGATGGAATCGGGTTCAAACAGTTCGAAAATGCCTATTGAAAGGCTAAAACGCTGCGTTTACAGTCAAACAAACAATCTAATGCATCGTTCGTTTACGCCTGATAATGGCAAGCAACTTGGTTTGATTTTATCCGCACATTACCACCGTTCCGTCCTGTAGTCTATTTTTGGCTGGTATTTTTTTACTGATCACACCAAGGTGCAAATAACATATATGCATTTATGCAAGACTTGTGTAAGAAATGGACTGGTGAAATGGACGATGCTCGCTTCTTTTCACTACCGACAGCATCGATCTCTTTTTTCATTGTGCCTCCTTGATTATGGTATGAGTGGTTGTATGTAATTTACGATAGTTTTGCTTCTCATTCATTGCGCAACAACGAGGACAAAGATGATCTTGACGTACATGTATCGCGTGGAATCATTTTTTCGGGACGGTGAGTAGATACTCCCATTCACTATCTAGAGCGGTAGAGCGTGCTCTGCATTGCTATTATTGCGTTTATGTAATGCCTCACTAGTGGACATAGTGCTAATCGATCGCAGTTCCTAGTATGCGAGCTTCTTGCTTACGTCAATATATAGGAAAAAAGCAGCTCATCAAAATATCAAGCAAAGATCTTGATAAAAGGGGTGGATTTAGCATCATCGGACTTCTGTTCAATCAATCTATACACTTTCAATCAAATAACCTCTTCTCATGTGGTTGTGCATTCCGAGAGTACAGGTTTAGGCTGACCATGTGCATGAAGATCCTTCCAAAAACCACTGTATTGGTTTCCCATCTCTGGTATTTGCCATCCGTTCCTTTCGACCGGCGCAACACTCCACAGGTGTATGTATGCAAGATGTCTTTTACTTACCGCGGTTAAATGCTGCAACGGAGGCAGACTTCGGCACAAACCGCTTTCGTCCCGTGAACGGCCTCGACGAGCACTGGGCGCTGCTGAGGCCACGATTGAACGCGTATCATTTGCGCGGACCATTTATTGCCGTTCCAGTATTGCCTGTCAAGGGTCTTTGGCCTCCTTTGCCTCCAGCAAGTTCCGCTAAAATAGTAAGAATGGTCAGAAGAGAGGTTTTTGTTGTGCATTCCTTACTCTGCATATCATCCGTCGAACGAACGAACCTTTCATCTTTTCCGCCTTCTTCAGCTCGCGCATTGCTCGGCCACGCTTGTCAAGGATCAGTTTGTCGACACGAACGAATATTCCGTGCTTTGGACGGCAATCGAAGTATTGGATGCCTTGCACAGTCCCGTCGTTTTTACCAGTTGGAGTGTCCAGTTCCACGCCGATCCAAGTTCCTCCCTTTAAAATAAAAAGTCAGTTAAACTATTAGTTTATGTCCTTAAACTCGTTTCACCTCAAACACGTTGAAACTTTACCTGAAAATGCGTTGCACCAACAAAAGCTATCACTCCGCTGGTGTTATATGGTCTTATTAGCACTGACTCACCAACCACAACCCAATCCGGAATGATCTCCTGCTTACCAGGTGTCGAGGAGAAGCTGCTTTCCATCACTAGATAAAGATATATGATACAAATTCAAAGTAAGGCTTAATTGGTCCCAACTCTTTCACATACCATCTGAGGAGTGTTTGGTATTTGCTGAGCTCTGGTCGCTTTCTTCGCTTTCGTCAACCATTTGCGTCGAGTCGCTCATTGTCGTCGATTCGGACTGGCTTTGTTCACCACCAAGTCCTTCGTCCTCGTCCGTGGTGTGCTGCTGCGCCTGCTGCTGCTGTTGTTCGTCTTTGGCAGAGTCAACTGATTTGCTATCGTCAAACGTATCTAAATTGGCATCCTTCAGGAACGGATTTACGCGCTTAGGTAAGTCACCGATCGGTGCTGCTCTTGGACTACTGCTGTAGCTGTCCATGCTTTCTGCCAGCAGAGTGTTCTCAGAAGCGGTGGTTGAGGTCGACGGAGAGGTGACGGATTCCTCCTCCGATTTGGCGTGGGTGCTGGTAGTAGACATGATTTGTTCCTGCATTTTATTGGACGGTGACATAGTATCTAAAAAGTATAAAGGGACAAAGTTAAAGAACAGTCCTATGACATTTGTAGAAGTTTTGTCCTCACCTGGGGTTTCCCCTACGCTCATTGATCGGATGGAGTAGGTGTCATCGTTAGTGAGGTTACTGCATGACACGGCTTGCGAGCCATAGCCGCTTGAGGTGGACGAGCTCATGCTAGGTGTCATGGTTTGATATTTCGCTCCATGGCCACTTGCACTACCACCAGACATCGGCGCCGATGAGATTCCACCCATGGAAGTTGACTCTGGTTTCGTCTTGTTTGCGAACTTTCCACCAGCCGAATTCATTGCGTCACCTGCCGCTGATTGGCTGCGCTTGTCGATGTCAATGAACGACTCCACCGTGTACGATGATTTCATTTTCGACAGGGATGGCTTCTTGCCCATGGGCTGTTCATAGAAATCGTTGTAATCGGCATACTCTGGCTCGCTGAAGCGGTCCTCGCCTTCTTCCTCGTAGCAAATTTGCTTGATAAGCGGCTCCTCGTGTAACGTTGTCATCCTTTGAGCCAACTTACTGGCAGCTGGGGACGCTATAATTACGGATAATGGAAATATATACTAAACGCCTTCTTTCTCATTGTTCAATGGTGTAAGCAAACAACACAGGAAATCAAAACGTCTTGATAACTTAAAAAAGAATAAGTGCTGAAACAAACAACGCAACAATTAAACGCAAGATACACAGTAACAAAATTCCAATCAAATAAAGACCAAAGAGTACTTAAAAAAGGTACTGTTATCAACGAAATCACTACGAACGAACGAACGAGAAAAGCAAATAAGACACGACACAATTGGTCTACATACGTTTAGTTGGTTGAAGTCGCAAGGAATTCAGATTGATATTGAGATTGAGGAATGTGGGACGAGCTGCATTCCATTCGCGAGAGCGTGTAGAATGTAACATTATTAGGTGTCAGTAAGTGATTGTGAAAAAATAATGTTACTGTTTTTTTAGCTTGTTGATTCACCCGTTTGTTCAATGTTTGCTAAACTTTCATCAACATCTCAAAAGTAGTTTTACAAGGCTCAAAATACCAAGCGTATCATGTTTTACATGGAGAACTAATCGCTTTACCGTAAAAGGAGACCCGGAATATTCTAACATATTTCATGGACAATTTCCCAAAACACACAAAACATCAAACAAACGTCAAGGTGTGTTGGACAAGAGAGGAACAGTTAGATATACCATAAAGACTCTATTCTTCACTCTTGATACCTACCTGCACCATAACCAGAGTTGGACGATTCTTCGCCACTGTTATTCTTCATCTTTTGCCTGTTGTTCGCTGTTTCACGAGTGCTTTGCGCTGCAAGAGGTCCAAGAGAAAAATTGTATTAGTTGATACAACTTTTATGATAGCGTACACACAGTTCATACCATTATTAAGACCCATTTTTAGGTCAGCATACGATTCCGAACGTCCAATGCTCAACAACGACTCGAACGAGGCATCGAAGAATCTCATCTGCAATTAATAGAAGAACAAGCATTAGCGCAATCAAAGTAATATTCATCGATGTTTATAAACAGTTATTTTACTGTTTGTTCAAGTCGATACGTTCGACGATGTTTGCGAAAATAGTCGACAATCTGAAACAACTCAGTTTCTACTTGACTAGCGACATATACGATACCAAACTCAATGTCTACTAAACAGCAAATATACAAACAACACATAAAAGCTCTGATTGGAAAGCTTCGAATGAATGCGTTAAAGAAATTGAACTGATAGAAGAGACGATGCTAAACGCTAGAACTGCTGATTGCAACATCCGACTTCTCACGGTTCACGATAAACATATTATTGAACGAATAAAAATAGGATATAATGGTATTTAAAAATCTGCTTTAAAAACGTACGTAAAAAATCCAAATAAACGTACTTCACAATATCTACCAGAATTTAAGGATATTTGTAAGAAAGAAAACAAGAAAAAAACAATAGACCAAAAATCTGTACTATCTAAACAAACATCCAGACACACGCTAAAAAGTAACACGCTTGTCCGTCTAGCGACCATCTACTTACTGTCCTCGAGGTGGTGAGACTCGTACTAAGCTCCCTGGCATCTTTTACGGCCTTTTTTGGGGTTAACAAAATCAGATTTTGCGCGCAGCAAGTTTGTTCGATTTAGTACGTACGGTAAAACGGTGTCGTTTTAAACCGCACGGCAAAACCCCCGGGGTCGGGTGGATAATTTGTCGGAGATTGATAGATTTACAAAATGCAGCAAAATTGATGATTTTTGCGGATGAAGATTTTCATGTAGTGAAACGGTAGCATATTGGAATAACGTGAAATTTTGAAATGCATTTGCAGGTGCACAAAAGAATTTTCGTTGTTGCATTAAAGCGCAACAGATATGCATTACATACAGGATAAGAAGGATTATAAAAATGGTGTAATTCAGAAATGAGGGAAGGGCAAAGCACACATTGATAAGGCACAGATACAGGTGTATATTTTTTGCAGAAGACAGAAGTAGAGAGAGAGAGATAGAGAGAGAGAGAAAGAGAAAAAAAGACGAAAACAATTGTTAGATGAAATTTACAGTTTGTAACACCAAGAATGAAACCAGATTAACAAGGATGTACAAGGGTATCTTGGAGGAAAAAAATGGAGCTTTAAATGTTTAAATTAAGGGTACAGCACACGAGCAATAGTAGTAGTAGCGGCAGCAGCAGCAGCAGCAACAATAGCATTAGCATTAGGGAGTGAACAAGGATTGACTTGGGACAGAAATTATTTAGGACACATATGCCTTGCACCGATTGTATAAAATTAACGTTTGGTAACATAACAGAAAATAAAAGTAATATCCCAAAAGCAAAGGCACGGACGGTGGTAAGAACATTTAAATAAAGAAAACCATAACTGAATTTTCCAGATCAGATTGCATGAATGCGAAATGCGGTAACACACACGCTGGCGAATAGTGTGATATTAACAGTATGGTGATTGTTTGGCTATGAAAATGCCGATCTGAAGTGTAGTGCGCTTGAAAAAGCTAGCTATTGGTTTGTTTTTTACTTCGCCCGTGATTCGCTAAGAACCCCGAGACCGGTTGCCAGAGAGTGTCCACCCAGAGCATATGCGTACACGCATATGCCCCTCTAGTTCATCAGAAACCAACCGTAACTTCAAAGCTTCTAGCAAACTAAATCGTAGACCGTACGACTGGCCTACATGCGCTCGTATAATGAAACATATAGATAAAAACGCTATCAGAGCGCGGGACGAAAGGCACACGGGAACGTAATAGTTATGGTTTGTGCTGTGGCAATGATGGCGTACCTGTGAGAAGTTTGGCACACTGGCCGTCTTGCGCATAGAAAGGGCCGGTCCACGGACCTGCTCCAGCTCCTTCACGGCTACACTCTGCCGTAGTCGATCCAGCGTCAAAATACTCTCCACAGCCGATACTCCTTTGGTATATTTTTCTAAAATAGCAAAAAATACAAAAAATTTAAGAAACACGATCTTTTGTGTGCTTACCAACTAACCACACTTACCGATGTACGTTTCGCCATCGCTTGCCGAACAATCATCGCCAGTGGCGGCGATTTGTGCGAGCGACTCACGATCCTCCAGCTCCTCTGATGCTTTTGGAATGTTGGACACTACCTCGTACGTTACGCCCGACTGTAACGAGAGGGACTCCGCTCGTCCGATGCGCAGCTTCTTCAAACGATCCGTGAAGCTCTGACGCTTGTAAATGTTCAGTGCCAGCCGCTTGCGCAGTACCAAATCCATCGGTGCCGGATGCGAAAGTCGCACCGTCGTCTTCAGAATTAGATAGACACGCTCGTTTGCCTCCGTGATACGGTTCAGCGCCGCACAATCGTGAATGGACGAGTCCCAGCTGCAAATGGCGCAAATGTCCTTATCCAAGTGCTGGATTATCTGCAGATTGTAGAACTTGTTTCCGTGTTCTTTAGGCAAGATGGAGTTCAATCCGGCCATCGGCACCTCATCGTTCGAGAGGCCCTGCGTTGATAGGTCGTCCGCGTTGAGATCTAGGAACAGGACAGGAACGTGCGGTTCCATACCGAGTGGCGGATCCCACGAGGCAGGTGCACCGGGTATTCCAGATCCTGGTGCCGGTACCAGTACGGCATTGCGCTCCTCTGTCAGGGAGACCCACTGGTTCACCAAACTCTGCTCGCGTTCCTTTTCCTGCTCCGTCTTATCGTCCTTGTTAATCAATCGCTGGATCTGTTGGTCCAGGTATTGACGTCGACGTCCAAGCGCTTCGCTCCATTTGTCACGCAGCACCGTCAGATCTTCCTCCTGGTACGAGTCCATCGGTTTCTGCAGCTTTGAGCGAACAGTTACGCATCCCATCGACACGTTGATGATCGACTGGCAGATGATCGGCAGTGTGCCAGAGTTTTGCACCGGCTTCACACGCACCATGACGCGTCGTTGGAATCCTTGCCGTAGCTGGTACACACCACCCGTCAGCATATCGCGAGCGCACTGCACTTCGACGGGCGCCCAGTCACCATTATCGTTCAGCTCGTGAATCTCAACCCACAGCTCGATCTTGCGTGATAACTCCGCCCAACGGTCGGCCAGCGAACGTGCCTTTGCCTGCTGCTGCTCCACCTCCCAGTCCTTCATGCGGGAGAATCCTACCGACCGATGGCCCCACACCTCTATCGACAGCGCACCGTCCGAGCAGTGTTCGAGGAACTCCTCGTTCATCGTCACGATGTAGTCCGCCTCATGATCAAATTTGAACGTTATGTTTTGATTGTGACCGGCGACTTCCTGGTTGGTCGCCGGCACTACCGCCACCTCATGGTTCCAGAACGAGTACTGACAGAACACAAAGTTGGACAGGTAAAGCGGCAGTCCCGAAGCTTGCTTTATGCTGATGCGACAACTGATCTGATTGCTGTTGGTGGGCGGTGGCGGTGACGGGGTGTCCGGCGAGTCCTCGTCGTCTTCGTGGCTGTCCGCCGAGCTTTCGGATGCGGACTCGCACATACGGTCCTGCGGGAAGGTACCGGCGACACGGCTAATTTCCACTTGCAGTCGTCCCGCAACCTCACCCTGCTGACTGATGATCGGCGTATGATAGTCCAGTTTCACGTCGTGGAACAACACCTCCAAAAAGATGTTTGCCACGCCGATAAGGTTGTGGTTTTCTTGTGACTCGTAGAATGGATCCGACTTAGCCTTAGCTTCCTCCATGGCGGCCTGATGGCGCTCCTTGTAGTCCTGGTACATGTCGCGCATGTCGATCAGCTTGTTCTCCAGCTTCTCCATGCTCCAGATTTGACTGCCAGAGTTCATGCGCCGCACCAGGATGGCCGGTTCGCTCACGAAAGCGCCACGCTTCCTGTTCGGACTGAGATTAGCCGGTGGTATTTGCAGCGTAACGCTAAACTTTGTCTGCTTGTCCATCTCTTCCGCCAGCACGTTTGCTTCCTGCACGAGCGCGTTCGCTCGTACAATGTCCGTTTTAAGCTGACCGAGCGAGCGCTTAAACATCTCATCCCGCTCCTGTGCCCACTTCTCGACGCGTAGCTGCGCAGTCGGTGTGTTTGGTGGTAGCTTCCCCAGCCGGAACGGATCGTACGGTGCGTACGGTGCATACGGCGTTGTCGGCGAGAGGATATTGCGCAGCTGCTGGAACTGCTTCTCGTACTCCTGGCGCTGCTTTTCAAGCGCGACCTGCTTATCCTCCTCGTGCTGCTTCTCAAGCCTAGAGATAGCCGCCTGGATGGGATTATTGCTCAGCTCGTTCTGCATTAACTCTTCCTGCGCGTAGTAATAATCCATATGTTGCGCCGGCGTCTGCGGTTCTGAAGCTCCCAGCGCAGTACTGTTCGTCGCCGACTTTGGGCAGTTGACGCGGAAAAAGTGATGGTTACCCCAAAGAATACGGTCGCCATGATGAAGCGCCGTCTTGCCATTCACGACCGAACCATTCACGTAGCAACGAGCACTCTCGATCGGGTCCATGTACAGCTCACCATCCTCGATCGTAATGAGACAGTGTTCCGGCTGGATGCCAAGACCCAGCAGCTGAATGTCGGGCTGTTTGCTGCCGCTACTGCTTCGGCCACCGATCAGCGTTTCCTCTTTCAGGTAGTACACCAGCAGCTCGTTCAGCGACGGATCCGCATTCAGATTGACCAGATAGTACTTGTTCTTCTCCACCTTGATACCACTGTCCTGCACGCTAATGCCCATCTTTTCCAACGCCTGTTGCCGCTCACTTTGGATTTGTTCCGTTTTCTCCAACTTCTCTTCCCACGTCTGTGAAATCTGTTTCATCAGGTTTTCGCTTTCCGCGAGCTTGTCGTGAATGTCAACGCGCTTCATGTCCCCGAAGTTGCTGCCTGTCGCGTGCTTCAGCATCTCACGCAGCGTTTCCACCTCCTTTCGCAGCTCGCGGATGATTCGCGCGTTTGGATCTTCATTCACCACCGCGTGGTTAACGATTCGCTTCGCCCGATCCGCATACCGCAGCGTAGACAGCGTTTCCTCGTAGTTATCGGCCGCCGGTGACAATGTTGCCAACATCACCGTCTTCGAGTTGCCGCCGAGATTGTCCTTTAACAGCCACGTTAGCACCGAGTCGCGGTACGGCACAAACTTGTCTTTGTTCTTGCCGCCACTGCCCGTACTGTCGGCCAGCTTCGATATTACCAGCCCGAGCGTGGTAAGACTTTTGTTGATGTTTGAACCCTCCTTCAGACGATCACCAACGGCGCCAGTTTTGACTGCCCGCTCACTACCGGCCAGATCGACCAATGATACGCGCGACACCTTCTCACCGGTAACCCCGGACAGGGTGTCGATGAGTGTTTGCGTCAGCACGACGGTGAACACTGCATGCGAACGGGACGACTCCGAGTTCATGTTCGTTGCTGCAACCGTACGGGATTTGTTGCCCTCCGCCATCAGGTTATCGATGTCCTAAAAGCAAACACAAGTGAAGGGAGAGAGAGAGAGAGAAAAAGAGGTTAGAGGCAAATTATTTAGTGCATTATTCCATAACCAATTCACTCCACACATTCTACACTAACTAGCACGTTGCACGCACGACGTACAACAAAGCCTTGACCGGAGTGTCAAAACGATGAATCATTCTTCGACGTGCGAGCAACCCCTCCCAAGGGCAACATCAATTATGCTGCAGGGGTCCGGGTTCCGGTAATTGAGTGGCAAGTGCGTTCGGGTTAAACACGAACCGTGATAGATATGATAACAGCAACCAAACCAAAAGACACGGATGGGATCCAAATTGTTCCCCATATACGGGGTGTGTGAGTCTGTGTTTGTATGTGTGGCCATTAATGCCACCAAAAGGACAAAGCTTTTGCTCAAATGACGCTAAACCTTCCCAAGAGGTTGCGAGAGGTGTCGAATAAAATCTTCTACAACTGTGCACATACTGACGACAGCGTGTCAATTGCACTTTCAACATGTTTTGTTCCATAATTTAGTAGCAGTATCGATTTTTTTTTTCTAGTTTGATCACGCGTCCTTACCAGGAAGGAAGTGACAGCCAGCTGCGACAGGCCATCGACGTACGGTCCGAGCACATTATGCTCGCGCACCTTCAGCGACTGTTTGGCCGTCTTTGGATCGAGCAGATCGTGCACCTTCTCGTTGTAGATCTCCATGTACGAGACCTCCACCTTGTAGCTGAGCTCGTCCGTCTGTTTGGCGGCGATCGATGCGAACAGCTCATCGCACAGCCGCGGTATGATGCCCTTGCTGTCCTGGCTGCCCATCATCGTGTACGACTTGCCCGAGCCGGTCTGGCCATACGCGAAGATGCACGCATTGTACCCCTGGAACGCATTCTCCAAGATGTCCCGACCGATGTTGTTGAAGACCAGCTCCTGTGACGCAAAGTTGTTCGCGTTTGCATCGGTCGAGTAGAAGCAATGATCGAAAGCGAAGATCTTCGGTGGCTTCCTGCAAGTAGACGAATGAAAAAACGAAACGGCAATTAGTGGCGCTTGGCGATGGATGGTACCAGTGTATCAGCGTGACCAGATGTGTTTTACGGCCCCGAGCTGACAATATCGTTCATTAAAGGGAATTGCTTGCTGTTGCAGATATGAGCAATGACAAGGGGGGTTGGATTTGCACCATCGAGCAGCACACAACAGTGTGTTCGGCGTGTGTATGCTGTGCCCTTCTTGCGACGCACAACCACCCTCTTTGTACACCACTAGTCGTTTTCCACGTTTACGGTTACAAAAAAGATAATCACTAACGAGAGTGCACTTCATCTAAAAGTGCTGAAGTGGCTTCCTGTTCGCTCTGATGTGTGGCTGCTCTTTTCTGACCCTACTCTATCTATAACCGCTCGCTCTGGTGTTTGGAGCAAGAGTTCACCATCAGTCAGAGGCGATTATCTTCATGCACAGGATAGACCCGCTACCAGTACAGTTCTGCTGTCGGGCAGCATCAGTGTGTAACTTAACGTTAAAAAAGTGACACCCCTCTCTTTCCCGGTAACCTTTAAAAAGGGACCTTTTTGCCACCTTAAGGAAGGCCAACAAATCTTTTTGACGTAAAATTCTCCCCACCGTGGAAAGGGAGAGCCCGGAAGGGCAAACTTTTTATTCAAAAGTCTACTCCAATTAAATTTCCCGACACCTTCCGAGCGACGGACATCACATTCTAGGGCACCCTCCGCCCAGGTCTGAGGGTTCTTTCGCCACTTTACACACCTCCGCAACATGACACTGTTGGTCTAATTGAAAAATAATTCCCCAACCTACAGACCCAAAACAAGAAAAAGTTAAAATTATCATGGAAATATAGCTTTTCATGGATGTGAGGTCTTGTGGTGTGTTCTGCTTCCCTCGTGGCCTTTCAATTTCCTCGAAAACGACCTTCTTCACACCGAAAAAGAATTTAAAACTGCAGTTTGCTAACTGTTGGGTGAGATCGTCTCTTCGGTGGCTGTTTTTTTTTCAGCACGAACCGAAGCCTATTTTCCCAATGAGCTTTGCAAAGAGCGCACACAGAAGAAGGAAAATACACCACCGACAAGGTTCCACCATCAAATCATCGCCCAGAAAAAAAGGTGCACACACACACACACACACACACACACTTCAAAACGATGTAATGAAAAACGCATACTCCGACGGTTGTCCCAAGAGAGAGATAGAGAGACCCTGATAGGCGTACGAGGGCGGGATGGTAAGTTTTCCGAGGAGTTCCATTTGTTGCTGTGTGTTGCGCCAATTGCGCCAGTAATTTTTCTTTATGGCGGTGTTTCGCTTCTACTCAAAACCACCACTTACTATATTTTCCATCTCGATTGGCGAAATGAGGCAGCGGTGGTGTGGAAGATGGTTGGCAATCGCATAAACCCCACGCGTCAAACAAAAAAGCACCTCGTGCGGTTGAAGGAAGAAAATAATTCGGACACCCAGTGTTTCTGCTTCATTCGCTGTGGGTGCGGAGCGCGCGTGGCATTGGGTTTAGCCAGGCAGCTCTTCTTCATACTTTGAGCCACTCGTTCGTTGCGTTTCGTGCGGTTGGCTGGCCGATGGTGGCGAGGGTGCCCCAGTCGAGAGTTCGAGAGTTTCCTTCCAAGGTTTCGTTTTGGAACTGGCCACAAAGGCAATGAAATAAGGCACACAAATCTTCACCTTCGGCAAGACACACATCCGCGCATTTGGAAAACCGCTGCTCCCTTCCTTCACACTTCTTTAACATTTTCCATCACGCTTTGCGCACCAAACAAAGTAACGCTTATTAACGGGCAGTCATCCCCCCCCCTCTCTCTCTCTCCATCTCTATCTCTATCTCTATCTCTATCTTTGCGTTTGAGGATCAACCGTGATCGTTTGTCGGAGAGGTTTTTTGTCTATGTTTCTGTTTTCATGCACTTGATGTAATAGAGCTCGATGCATCTGTTTGACTTGCATAGAGGGTATTAAATATAACGTTTTGCTTTTGTTTCGCTCTCTAACCGAAAGGTGGCAAGCAAGCGCACGAGGTAATAGCCATTGGTGTGCTGTTGCATTGAGTGACTGTGGGGCCAGAAACTGCATGCACACAGTTCAATATTTTAAGCCCCACACAATATACACCACACGTAACCGGCTAATGCTGTTGGTGAACTGGTTACCCTCGATCGGCATTATCAAAACGATTATCAACCATTTCGCGATTCGATCTGTCACATAACATTAAATGTTGTGTTTGCCTCTATTACGATGTTTAAGCTGGATAGCCAACCTCATCCTACTGCAAAAAAAAAATAAAATCATTATTTATGAGTCCGGCAAAATTAGACCAACGGCCAACAACGTCTCGTCCAGCACTTTTGTTGTAACAACGAGATCCCGTGTGTGCGCCATTGTGGTTGCTTTACAGCGGTGCCATATCTTCAAATTTACATCGAACAAACTGCGTACCATCTCACCCACCAATGCGGTGTTTGGAAAGTTGTGCAGAGCTGGCAAAGCTGGCAAAGCTGGCAGAGCTGACAGAGCTTTCCACAACCATCACCGCAAATAAAGGAGCGAACAAAAAAAAAAGACACGCAGTGCAATTCCAAGCAGCAAATTACTTATCTTTACGATGAGCAACACACTTTATTGCCACGAGCAGGAGAAACGTTTTCTTCTCCTTAGTCGACCCCGCATCTTTATGTGGCCGATTTGGTAGCGCGACCCTCGAAAACAGAAAAAAAAACCACTAGCCGCTGTAATTAAAATGCAGTTACGCACCACAGCACTCGGTGTGTAGGTCGACTTACATTCGGTCGTTTGATACGATCGACTCAAAAAGACAGCCAACATCCAAAACTTTCGCATCGAGTCACGCACTTAGCGGCGGTTGCTGTTGGGAAGGTCGAAAAGGCACTGGCAATTTATCGCAGATTTTGCAATCCCGCCTAACACAGTGTTTGATACTTTGTTAGAATGAATGGTGCAAACACTTGAGCGCCGATTCGACGAAAAATCTCATAGACTTCACCGCCTAGACCACCAAAAAGGGCGTGATTAAAAGTCCCCAAGGGACCGTAATGGGTTTATTTATTCGCTACCGTTTATCGACGGAAATGACAGCCGGGACCGACCGGCAACCGGTAGTAAACGGCAGCCACCAAGGTGTTCCACCAGCATGATGGGAATTTATGAGACAAACTAATTAAAAATATTAGCCCTGCGCCAGCTGGTGGTGCCGACCATTATCAAGAGGTTGGGGCCGCGCCGCGCAAATAAAGTCACACATTAGTGGAAAAAAGGGAAATCCTTCCCGAACACGCAGTCCACAGTTGGTGTGCCACACCTGGTTGGTGAGGGTGAGCAACACTACTAACTGAGTCGCCAGCCTGGCCGGACACACACATTCGTTGTGACTGACTGACTGACAGGGAAATACTATTTCCGTTTTCGCTCTTTCCTTGTTGCGCCACGCCACCTCTCATTCGCATGGATTGTCCTTTTATCCGTCGGCTGGAAATTAATTTTCCACTCATTCTCGGATTCTGCCTCTCTTTTCCCTCCGTTGGTTTTTCCCACTCCACGCACGCCCACAGGAATAGCGTGATGAAATGCCATAAAAGGAAGCTCATCATACTTCTTTCTTCTGTGTAAAGTGGGGCCCTACAAGGGGGCTTGAAGAGCGGGGTAGTGATTTTCCACTCTACCCCTTTGGCAATGGAATGCCGTCAAAAGCAGTAGTTATCATGCAAAACGATCTCCGCAAAACCAGTGTTAAACCAACAGCTAAATAGGCGGCTTCTTGTGGAGTGGTGTCATGTTTTTGCGCACACACCACCATCACCGTTATGACCATTATCGCCAGGGATTCGCGTGTTTTTTACAATGAAACCACAATCCCCCATCTGTGATTGAATTAGTGTGGCAAACTACGTTCGCTACGTAGAACTTTCGCACAACTTTACGCGCAAGAAAGTTCCTTCTAAACCACTTGTGCCACCGCCACTTGTTGTAGGGCGAGACGGTGAGAACGCCAAAGAGAAAGCCTTGCGACTCCATGCGCGTCCACACTTCTCACCATCCGGAGGAGAGGGGAGATAACGTCCGGGGATGGTCCGGCGTTTGTATTCATCGTTGACATTTGCATATACTGTTTGTGTCGAAACGACGTCAGCGGGCGTGACATTAGGCGGGAATTTTCTATCGACACGTTATGGCAAGACGAAAAGTTCTGCCACACAATTTTGCATCCCTGTTTTACGGTGAAGATCTCTCACCCTACTATTACTCTGCGACACGTATTGCATGCGTAATGAGCCGATACGACCGATTCGACCAGAAACATATTTTGCATATTTTGGTCGGGGTTGTTAGCCACCGTTCATCCTTAATCCCTTCACTGTCAACGCTCTTCCAATTTGCTGGAGATATTATACCTCGAAACAGCAAATCCCCGTATCGTGCTCAGATCGCACTGACCTACCTTAACCCGATTGGGGAATATAAACGGTTTTTTAAAGCCAAACATCTCATGCTAAAGATCACTCATCTCCATGCAATCGTTAAATCGATACGCAATCTTTTGTGCTTCATTTTCAGCCTCACGAATCTACCAAAAGACGATGTGCAATTTCGCTGCTTGGTTTGCTGTAGCTCCTCCACAACCCCTTGCAGCTCCATAAAGGATGCCAGTACCATACTTGGAGCACAGCCGTTCGCCTCATTGATTAACCCATCCTACACCATACAACCATGACAAGAAGACATTAACATTTACGAAATGTGTACACAGCAGCAAAGATAGTCTGGCTTCTTCGGGGCGCATAATGTTCCTTCTCCCTGGCTATAATGAGGCCGGCCGCCCAACCAATCCCTTGCTCCGTGCCGCCCTTAATGTCCAAACAAACCGATTACTTTTTGCTTCGCTCGACATTGAGGAGTAAAAGTAACCTCCATCGAGAGCACGAAAACTCGCCCACCAGGCAACTTCTGGGTATGAACCGACACTGGACGCTGGAATTCGAATCATGGACCTGTTGAACGATTTTGCGCCGGCCATGCAGTAGAATTGCTATGATTACGACGACCGAACCTACCACCTATTCGTTTCGTCCGACTTCTACGCTCATTATGGAGCAAGATTCGATTATACTGGGGGATGCTTTTGTTGTGTGTTAGCGTTATGTCGGCTAATAAATTGCTCAATCCCCGTGGTACGGAAGGATACCTGGATTAAGATACAGCCGGAAGACATTAGCAGAATGTTTTAGTATGTTTGTAGTAGTCAGTAGAGGATTTTCAAAAAAAAATCTTATTCTGGGGCGATCATTGCTTCCATTTTTTATGAAGCGAAGAAATAACGTCCATAGTGTATTGGCTCATACATTGCTAACTAGTTAAGAACTGGTCTACTTTTTTAAAAGATTTACACCCCTTCATTATCTGGCCTTTTTCTCAGCAAATCAACTACTTTTATACAAATTTATATTATTTAAATTCATTTTTTTTTTCTCTAAATGTTCGATAAATATCCTTTTAACTAGTTAAATAAATATCCTTTAAACAAGTTTTTGCATATCGAGCAATACAATTTGTGTTCTTAGAAGATGCTTTTAGTTGTAAAAATTTATTAAAAGTTGTACTGAATCCACAAAACGATTGTTTCGTGTAACGAGAGAATCCATGGAACAGATTAAATTTGTTATTGAAGGGTCCACGGTATGCTTTTAAACGTTTAATATTAATTCCCGCGTTGCTGCCTCTTTGCGTATTAAATGTTACCACAAGCAAAACAAAAACAATCATTCAATTGCATGTGCCCACACCCGAGACTGCAAAAAGTGCCTCATATTCAATGCTACTATACCTGAAGGGCTCTGTATGCAGCATTCCAACCGCGTATGCCGCGCACCCAGCCCACAATTAAACTTTAAACCGTTCTATTTTACATTATCGTGAAAGTAGCGATAGTGAAAACTGGTTTACGGTTCAAAAAGTAGCCCTTATCGCGCAACCTGATAGCAGCAATAAGCCCGGTCTGGACAGGTTGAAATGCAATGCCTCGCCACCGCCACTATCGTTTTCCCTTCGACGGTCCACCCCGCCCGGTTGAAGCACGTTGGCATTTTTCTTTACATATAAATGTATGTTATCGCACCGGGCTGACCTGAACACGTCCATCGCGCACCGTGACCGCGCACGATGTCGGTTTGGCGGCGACAGCTAAAGGTGCCGCCCCAGGTTTCGCCCTATGCTTTACTCGCTTACGGCACCACCGGAGACATACCGGACAACCCCCACCCCTCTCCCCCCCCAAAAAAAAAGAAGGTACACACAGACACTAACGTGCATTTCCACCGCGACGACCACTGCCGCGTGATGTTTAAGTGATAAGAAATTGGAGCATTAGGAGGGAAAAGAGAGCTCGTACATCCCACCTCTAATCGAACGAAGAAAAAAAATCTCAAACGTCCAAAACCCTTACAACACCTCAAATGCATCGATTTTTGGCGGCACTGTGTGAGAGTTTGTGCCTTTAGCTAACTGTATCGCTTTTAATGGAGCAACTTCCGTGATTGCGATGGCGTGACCGATCGATCCACGTTCCCTCTCAAGCCTCAAGACAACCATAAGCACAGTTTTCATTTTCCGATCAGACACATTGGGGTCGTGTCTCGGGGTCATCTTTCTTTACCTCTATCTCCGTCTCTTTTTCCGGTAAAACAACAAAAAACCTCACAACAACAAATCATGATAAACAGCGAGGAAAAGTTCACCCCCCCCCCCCTGACCCCTTACGTTACCGCTTTAAAAATCTATCTGCGCCAAGTGTCAAAACAAACAAGCAAAAAACTCGGAAAAATACTGGGCAAGTGCGTAATATCGTATGTCTTTGCTTCCCCTTAGGAATGAGATTTGCTTTACCAGCTCCGAATCCCCCTCCCCCCCCCTCCTCGAAAACCCACAAACTCCCCTCCAGGCAAACGATGTGACAAAACAGGACGTACGTACACCAACTCTTTCCGACCGATTTAATAGCTCTCCAGGCTCCATTACAGCAGACAAGACAGGCGCAAGAAAAAGCTTCTTCCTGTGAGGTGAACGCGAAGCGTCTGCTCCTGCTAGACGCTGCTGCTAGTGGGGAAGCATCCTGCCGTACCAGCCTCTTCTTGAACAGCCCATCATACACACGTGCACTCACACAAGCCTAACTGGAGACGCCCAAACGTCGACGACCGTTCCAGACTTGATGGCAGCGAATTATGTGCAAACCCATATACTCAGATTTCTTCCGGACCGGGAAGACGATGCCAAAACGGTCCAACAACGGAGGAAAAAAGAAATCGTAGTGAATATATCGTGTGCGTTTTCTGTGTCCTATTTTCTATCGGGATTCTATGCTTGTAGGGACAGAGAGGAAAAATGGACGAAAGGAGGCGCTACGACAGGACACCATCATAGAAATGAAATTGCAAAATATTTGGCCCCAGCTGAGCGTACGAAAAGAAGTGCCAGCGACCAGCTTCTTTATACAGCAAGTGCCGTGGTACACGATGAATTGCAGCTTTTATTTTTGTATGTGTCCCTTCTCCCGCTATGCTAATGGCTACGCCACCAATCACGGGGTTGTGAAAAAAGAAGAGATTGGAATTGCATTTTCCGTCCCCCAAAAGCCATCCCAACTCCGCGAACAGGTCTGACTCTAACGGGTTGGTGCTAATTTCGTTGACTTTTTGACACCTCCTACGGGCACGTCGAGGCGCTTGGAAGTGTTGGTGGTCGCGCTCTCTCAGCGCACCTTTTCGATGACGGGACCGAAACGTCCGAAGGTCTTGGAAAGATGATGATATCAACCCTGTTAGGTAGAATTGATAACACACAAAAGGGAGGAATAAAGATAGGTGACAACACAAACAAGGGTGTGTTGGAGAGTGCCGTGGCTTATGGGAAAGGGCTTTGGGTCATCGATAAAATCGGCCAAAGTTTCCACCCAGGATCTAAGATCGCACTGCAACTGGAAATCCGTTATCAGCTCACCAACAGATCCGCAAACGCATCGTTACGTTACACCAAAAATTGATTCATAATGATAATGTAAAGCAAATTGCCGCACAAAACCCGGAACGCACATAGACAGCTGCCTGGAGAAGCGCACAGTGGCGTCGTACCGCCATAATGGAACCCGCAGCTGAATTATTGATTGCAGCAGCGCCAGCGGCAACAAAAAGGAAAAGGAACTGATTGCTTGACGATACAGAGACGGAACACACAATCACTGTTCGCGCGTTGGTTGTCTCCGTACGCCAGCAGCACCAGTAGCAGCGACCGACTCGGGGTTCGGCTTGGTTTCACAAGCCCCGTTCGTCCGTCGTGTGCCGTCTTTCGATTGTGCAATGGGCCTGCCGATCGAATATACCCACTGCCCGGACGACAACTCCCTTTGGCAAAGCATATCCTTTGCGCTGAGCACACAACAAAAGACCTTCCACGCGACCACCACCGTTCAGTTTGATTGTGATGAGGGCGATGATGGTACCATCACAAGAAGGAACCAGGTGGCGTGCACCCGGAAGGACCTCTTACACCCGACATTCTACCCCTGACTTTTAGTCTACCCGTTTTCCGATTAGCCGTGTGTTTGAAATGCGAGACTCACCGTCCATTTCCTGTGCAGATGGCCGTGGTGGTCGTTGTAGTGATAGTGCTACTACTACTACTACTACTACTACTACTCGTGCTGCTGGTAGTTATGCTACTGTACGAAAATAAATAATTGTTATTTTCAGCCCAAGGTGACAGCACTGCCCGGGCCATGCGGTTCCGGGCCTGTGCAAAAACCGTTCGCATCCAGCGCCGCACCAGCTCGACCAGGATGACCCATCGCCGTCTCCTGCCGTCGTCTCCTGCCTGGGGTGGTTGGCGGATTTGGATCACTTCTGCCAGCAGCGTCCGCAGCTCGTCCTCGTCCTCCTCGTCGCTCATTCTTCTTCAATCACCAGCCGAGGCACCAAGTCACCACGAAATCTTCCAGCCCACAGTCACACAAACAATCGCTAGCCCGCGCAGCAAAAAGGGGTAGAAAATTACGCGCTCAAAAATCACCCCCGAAGAGACGCTCCTCCGCCAGCGGTCGTGTCGTGTGCGGGTGTACTGAATTCTAGGGGTCCGAACGACCCTCTCTCACTCATAACTCAAGTACAGACGCCACGCCACTCCAAAAAACACACCAAACTTGGTGCGGGTAGTGTGTTTCGGGTCGATTTTTGATTTCGTATCAAACTGGCCGGCCACGCAATCGCCTCGAGAGAGCCTCGCGCACGGCCTCATACTTCTCCGGCCCGTATCTCTGTGGAGCATTGATGGCAGCCGTTTCCGTTGCAATACATTGCAAGGTGAATGTGTGTGTATGTGTGTGTGTGCTTAAGGTTGTTTTATTTCTTGCTCAGAGCCCAATGACAATACCACACCGCCCTCATCACTCGGATGACACAAAACACCCACAAAGAAGAGCCAACAAACCCATTCACCTGACGCAAAAAGGTATGATTGTGTCGTGTTTCTTCCCGCGCTTCACCTTACCTCTCACACGGATCGGTATATTGCTTTCGCAAGGACTCGTCATCGCCAGAGCGTTGATAGCGAGGCGGAAAACCCATAAACGCAGCGCAACAGAGTTTTGCGAAAGCTCTGCACGAGGAGCGACAGATACAGGATGCGCAACGCGAAAAGCGATGAAAATCGATGCGGTTGTACGTGGAACAATAGCTCCTGCCCGACGACGACAGCGTGAGCTCTCGAAAATGGAACATGCACAATGTCCCCGCTCGTTCTTCCCTCTTCGGGAAGAGGAAGAAACTTCTGGGTTCCACGTTCACCAAGAAAAGGAGCAAATCCTTGAAATAGAGGCTTGATGAAGTTGGAACGTCGTGAGGCTTTCTTCAACCATACTGGAAATTATTCTACCACCCGGCCCCGGTTACTACCCGTGGCCTCCACTACCATCCACAGAATGCCAAAAAGAAATAATTATGATACTGTCATATAAATGCCACGAGAATGGCAGCAAGAAATGTCCTGGGAAAAGAGCCTGCGCTTAAAAAGGGACCTTCTTTTCTGTTGGTACAATGTGAGTTTCCTTTTCAGCTCAGAAGGGTAGTATATCGTACCAACAACGAGTCGGGCGAGGATACAGTAATACACCATAGTCATAGTAACGAATTTCGTAGTACGAAACCCTTTGCGTACCAGCAGCAGACGGGAAAGTGAAAAAATATTCTCATTTTTTCTCCATCATTTTACCTCGTTAATAATTCCTGTTGATTTATGCGCCTCTTAATTATTGAACCTAATTAATTGGGTTTTGAAGGAGAGTGAACGCCCTGCGCGATACAAAAGAGATTCTTCTTAATAACTTACTAACTTCTTATACTTTTATCATCTTGTACACGCTCAGCTAGTGAAATAAAGATATATTTCATTAAGCAAGCCTTCCTCCTTTCAGTAAACCTCGATCGTTCTTCAACTTAGTGAAGTAACTGTTCTCCCTTAAATGCGTTTAGCTATAAAGGGTTTAAACGGGAAACCCAATATATCCTCCCAGCACGGCAATCCATCGAAAAAAGCCTTCCATCGAACGTATATCGAAGCAATCACCACTATGGATTCATCGGTGCCCGTGAAGCGGTTACCGACCAGCAGTTGTTTTTGGAGTTGGATTCTTTCGTAAGTATTTTATGCTAAACGACCGCCTTTACGCCGGCAGCGTCCCTCGATCGACGTTTACAGCTCCGAAACTAGATGCGTAAGAATCAAAGACTTCCCTTTCCTTCCATCATCGCCACTCATGCTAGAGTATTGCCTAAGGTCCTTCCATGCTTCATTCGGTTCGATAGAACAAGCTATCGGGAAGGGAACTAGGTATTTTGCTTTCCATGCTTTCCACCCTCCAGGACCTGCCCTACCCAAGCTTTACTACTTGATCAGCCCTTTCGGGCATGTGCGTGCGTGTGCAGGTGAACGCAGAACATGCGCTTAAATAATTCTTCTGTTTTGATTTCCGTTTGTGTTTCATCGTACTGTTCCTTTTTCTCCATTGCACGCTCTCTCTCTCTCTCTCTCTCCCTCTAGCGTTTCCCTTTCAGCCATTCTAACCATTCACCTCGAAAAACTGGAAAGCTTCGACCCCGGGCACACGCATATTTGACGTTTTTGCTTTTAGCGGAACACACGAGCTGTGTCGAGTTTTTCCCTTCTTCCACAAACGTTGGTTGGTGGACGGGTGGACGGGGTGAGTTGAGTTGTGTGAAACTTGCATATTTCATTGACCGACCGGTGACGAACCGGACCGGCTTGTGTATTGGGGGTGAGTGTGCTGCGACCTTACCTTTCCATTTTATCTAGGCTGGCAGGATATTTCAAAATCGTCTGTGTACCATTCATTTCTATCACGTTTTCGGTGGCGAGTTCGAGTTCTGTAAAAAAAAATGCACACGAAAAGAAGAAAAATAATGTGAGACACGGTGAGGAAGGCACAATGATGAGACGAAAGGTGCAAAATGCGACACAAAGTGGATGGCACGTCCCTTAGGTTGGGTGCACGGTTCTAAGAATATTAATCCCTTATCCGGTCCTGTTTGGTAGGCGCTGATCGGCGCACAAACCGGAAGCGCACTTGCTGCAGAGGAACAGAATTGAATTTTTTTCGATCACGACCAAGCGGACATGTAGGAGTTGCAAAGCTGACTAATGATTTCGACGTCACGTCTGTGCACCATTCCTGTGTTATTCCTTTGTCCGGACGCTTCCTCTTCTGGTCGTTGATCGGACTAGCTGCGGAGGAGTGTCTCATATAGTTGGCGATGATGCGATGCTATGAGTAATTCCCAAACCAAACAGTCTAACCGATCCGACCCTCCCCCATTCCCCATCCACTTTGTAACTTTTCTCTTCCTTGCCCTGGTTATTCCGCTTACCTCGCCGGTTAAAGGGGCGAACCCGCACGGCTACTCTGATTTTGTCCGACATGGTGTTAATTCTGTTTTCCGTGTTGCTTGTGCGACGTCCGACGGGTGGAAGGAAGATTTGCGCTGACCACGGGGACGTTGCTACTGCCGATGGCTCACTCCACAGTTACCCAAGCGGTAGCGATCGTAGTAGTCGGGGGGATGGGTAGAGTGGAGGATGCAATGAAATGCGCGAGGGTATTTTGTCAAAACCCTGCGCAACCCACCGCAACCTGCGACACGCACGAACGTACGCAGGCACGCACGCACACACACTTAATCTCGGCAAAATACACTAATAACAACACACACTAAAAAAACACCTTGCTAAATGCACCAAAAGAGATAGTATAGTAGAGGCACAGTAGAATAACAGGTCGTTTTCTTTTCAGATAAAGCACAGATCGACCGGATCTCTGGCACACATCAATGTGCAACTTTTTCAACACACATTTCAATCATCATTGCAAACAAACACTACCGTCGCTTCCGTGACATTGGTTGATTTCTTCTTTTGTCGCACAACACAGCACTCGGAGATTCGCGTACACCCCACACATCATCATAAGCATCATCACCTTAAGTACTGTCGCTCTCGCTCTATTTCATTGACACTTTCTTCAACGTTTCCTTTCATGCCACGGGTTGGTTTTCAAGGACGAACCGATACCATGTCGAGTTTCGACAAAAACTGAACAACCAAGAAGCGAATGAGAAAGCTCCATCACCGGACGGGTGACGCAAATGAGTTCACTTAGAATGGTAAAAAATGGTCTTTCCGTCGCGTGGCGTTACAGCACACGTTATCGTATGATTCATACGCTTCCAGCAAAACCTTCAACCTAATCACCAACCAGCTTTCTGCCCTTAAAACTGGTGTGCAAACAATTCCCAGTATCGCGTCCCAAGATGATGTACGAAAAAGCAAGTGTATACTAACAAAATGATAAAAAGAACTAAACCGATGGAAACTCCATCAGGACACTTGCTCGCACAAACGTATGAACCACACAGCTAAACACACATTCACACACGGTCATTTTAACAAGGATCTCTCCTTCTTGAGGAGACGTTCAAGACCACACTCGAAGGAAGCTATTCAATAATAAACCCGTCCGAACGGATGCGTTTCGCCCTGCTTTGCTCCTGCTAGAAAGGATAATAGGGGCACACACCGACAAAGAATCGAAGGAGACACAGAGAGAGAGAGTGTGTGTGTGTGTGTGTGTGTGTGT